>JAPKLX010000100.1:511214-580662 GCA_026898415.1 Leonotis leonurus | reverse complement strand
GATTTAATTAATCAAGAAAATCTTGTTTACACACTGCCCCTTTCTTTGACTGATAATGATGTCGTCATTGAATTTTGTGATCAGACTATTAATTATCAATGATTCAAACAAAATCTTCTTTTATTTTTTTCACTTTAGATTCCCACATGAATAATGGATGTAATTAGAGATTATATTTTGATCCTAAAATTGTTTTCTTTTAGTTGGAAGTATACTATTTCTTTACTAATTATTACAAAATTAGATAAAAGAAAAAAAAAAATACACAAGCTGTTTTCTTTCCCTACTTTGGGAAAGTTGAAAATTAAGGGTCCTTTTAATCTTCCTTATAAACTTGAATGCTTCATATTATATATCTCCACTTACTTTTAAGTTGAAAAAAGATCGACATTAATCGCTTTTCTCATTTTTAATTTACATAATATAATGGAAATTTTGGCATGATATTGATATGTCAATTAAATTTAAGGCTAGAAAACACCATACAATAATTAACATGGCTGGGAGAGGGAACTATAGATGGAATCTTGGAGTCTATAAATTTTAATTCGTTTTTGTAACTTTTTGTAAAGTTATAGAATGTAATACTTTGTTGTATTTTTCTAAGAACTGCTACGTACATGTTATATTATACTACATGTGTGGTATATGTAATGTGAATAATCTTTTGCATAGTAAATCAGTGTATAAATTAGCTGAAATATAAAGGTTTGGAAGATGATGTTAAATTTGAATTCATTATTGGAAGATGATTAATCAGTGTCTGAAAATGAAAAGTCATTATGCTTTTGCTTATGGTCCTGGATTAAGATTGGAATTAGCACTTCTGCACATATATATATATATATGAATTATGAGACAAAATGTTAGTATGAGTATTAGATTTGGATTGTTTTCTTACTGATCCAGATCCCTTAAGTAACTCAAATGGCAGTATATTAATAGATCAAATTCTTAGATAACTTTCATGGGCCTATGTTAGTATATTGGCCCAGTAAGTATGAGATTAATTGCTTCTGCAACCCTCATGTTAATCAATGATGTAATAGCTTGATTTTGATGGATAGTAGTAATAAGATTAATAGATAATTATTTTTAAATCGCTTATTTCTAATTCTTTTTGTATTATCTCGTATTAGGAATTTCATCATTTTTTTCTTTCTTAATTACTTAGATTAGAAATGAATGAGTGATTATATATGGATTATAAGAAATGAGATATTTTAATTACGTAATTTTCTTATTTTTAATAAATTAATCCCTTAAAATAAAATATCCCTTAACATTTTGTATGTGCTACTATGATTAGGTATCAAGAGTGGATATTAAGCATTTTAAGCATAAGTCAATCAAAATTAACTTAGATTTTCATGGAAATTGATAAATTGTCGATTCCACGTATTATAGTGAAATTTTCAATTGCTAGAATGATTTTATCAAGAAACGTGTGATAAATGATGGCATGTTGGTATTTACTAATCAACATATTTTAATTAAGTCGTAAGAGCATGCACAGTCGTCCGAGAGCCGAACCCAACAGCGAAATCTATGTTGTGGCACTACAAGGCTTGTGACTAGGGCTCGCCTGCAGGAGCCTGAGCTCGTTGATGCGGGACTCGGTAGGAGCCCGGGCCGTGTGTTGCCAGGTTCGCTCACTCCGTACTCCGACTCCCTATTTTTCTTAATTTGTTTATTTTTTTTTATAGTTATCAATTTTCATCTATAAATAATTCATTTAATTCTCAACATTTTACATGTTTTCTACCTCTTTAGTCTATTTTCTACTCTTCAATTCTTTCAAAAAATAGATGAAGAATTCATGGCATACTTGAAAAAAAGATCAGGGTCAATAGTGAAGTTCTGATAATCCAAGCTCGGGTCATTTACCGTCAAATTTTGTAAATTAAAACTCGAGTTTTTCATCCACCGTCTTTAACACCCCACAATTTTTATCGCCTACATTTTCAAACTAACAATTTTATTTGTTGTCATCCGTATGACTCAAAAGCTAATTTGGATAAGTTCAATTCTTTGATGAAGCTTCAAACGATACTCTTGCTCTTGTCCTTCACAAAGGGCCCAACAAAGAAGAACAAATTCGATGGTCGCTAAAACTTCCAAGATTATATTATCATTTTTCGAGCATGGCTCTACACAAGTTATGACTCCAGCATGTCAAACAACCAAAAACGCGAGACATATTAGTCTCGCATTACTGTCGCCTTCAACTGAAAATGCGGCGATTCTTCCAAACAATAAACTTCGAAACAATTTAAGTTTCAATGAGGTCTAATTTCAAGAGTTTTGCAGTATCTATAATCGGTGCGTCGAAGCGTGAGGGAGCGACAAATCCAACAACGAAGTATTCAAAAAGGCAATGTTGAGTTCAAGACAACGAATTAGATGAATGACCTACAAATATTATCATTGTTGGGAGATCTTGCGCAATATGCCAAATTTTTAAAGAACTGTGTCTGACCATGTCTAATATCTTGGTCTCCATTGGGATGAGAATAATTACGACGAAGGGTTAACTATAAACTCGGCACGTTTCGATATCGATCAACGTTCAATGGAGACCAAGACGGCAAAAAGAAATAGATAGAATAAGCACATGAGACAAGTGACATAGCTTTGAAAATTTTCAATATCAGAGTTCACATTTTAAAAGAGTTCACAACACGTCATATTGAATTTATAGAATACAAAATTTTAATAAAAATCACATCGAAAATAATGCAGGAATAACATAAAATAAATATGATGATGGTAGTCGAAATTAAAACTAAATGGAAAAGATATTTTTAATAATGTTAAATGTAATTTTACTTCAATATTAAGAAATAAAAATAGAAAAACGTAAAATTAAATACGAGTGCTTCAAAATTGAAAAATCCCACTACAAATATTTTTATAACGTTTTCAAATTGTGATGGACTTTACGAACTTTTTAAATGAAAAAAAAACAAAAAAAATGAATAAGAAATCCATTTTGTCCCATTGGTCAAATTTCTACAAATGAGTTAATTGTATTTTCTTCATCTTTTTAACCCGTTTGTTGTACGTCGACTTTGGATTTTGAATATTATTTTCGTCAAATAAAAAAGACTTCTTACTTGACCGGAATAATAAATACAGTAGTAGGACCAACATTTTAAAGTCTTACCTCAGATTTTGGAAATTTCTATGTTTTGACGTATGAATAATAAATAAATGAATCATTAATCTTACATCAAAAGGAAATTAATACTACTTTTAACGAAATTAGTTGAGCTAAAGTAAATAATAATAAAAGAAAATATTGGGCAATGCGTCTTTTCTAGTTAATTTTGTATTAGTGTAAAATTTAATAATTGAATTTAATGAAACACCTAATCTCACCATAATGATTCCTCATATAGAAACATATGTACGGCCATAATCGTCCATCTATGAAAACTTATCCAAATCCAAAAAAAATAAAAAAAAAATAAAAAATCTTTGTTAGTAATAAGGCAATATAGAATAGAATTCTTGCAGTGGTCGATTCGGAACATGAGTCACGACAGTTGATTTGTTTTTCTAATGCAGCTCACTTGATGTGAATTATAGTGAATATCTAAGTTTTCCTTGTTCATTCTCTTCAATAATCCAATCATTACTCGTACTACAACTACAACTACAACTACAACTATACCTAAATTTTTATTTTTAAATGCAACAAATTTTATTTTGTAATAAATTTAGTCCATTAATTACAAAATCTGCTTACATTGTTCACTAATCTGCCGAATCGATGTTTACAAGAAAATATAGGGAGACTTTGTCCAACTTTGAACACAATTTGCAAAATGAGTTAGAAAGATCAATTTCCCAAACTGGGCTTCAGGAAAAGCCTAAGAATAAGTGACTTTATGAGTAATATATAGTCAAATATGTAATGATAATAAAATACTTTAATCATTCACCAGTATTTAGTGACTGATCATGCTAAGCAATAAAACATTGGTTTCTCTCTTTTAATTAATTACTATTCCAACAAGCAACTTCTTCATATCAAATTTATAATAAGTAATTTGGATTTCATTAGGATTTGTCCTTTTGGGGGAAGGACATGGATAATGATTTCAAGGCAAAACTTGAACCAAATTGGTGTATTTATGCATGTTATAAAAACATTTAGTGCACTTGCTTCACAAACAAGGCACTTTTAATGATGCACAATAGAGTCTAAGACTAAAAAATACTTAAAACATTGATCTGAATCATTACTTTCAAAACATCACCAATATTATTTTAGTCTTTGGCAATGTGGAAATCTGGAATTAGAATTGGATAGTGACAGAGTGCTGTTTCTGAAGTAAGAAATACACCAAATGGGAAGAAAAATCATTTTCATTATACTTTTGGCTAAAAGAAAATCAATAGCTTATAAATTTACATAAATGAAAATGGAATAAATGTAATAAAATTATTGACTCAAATCCTACACATTTAAATGCTTACGGAGATATAAATAAGCTTTTACCTATTAAGCTAATGTATGGCTCTATATTAGTATTTGCATATCACACAGTGATCAGAAACCAATCTCCCTATAATGCTCCCTTCCTCAATCTTCAACTTACTACTCCGGCTATTCCACAAGTGGACCCCGTAAGTCGACCCGTTGAGCTGCCGGGTCTTCGCTTTCACCCATCTTTCACTCACTCGGCCACTAGGCCGAGCGAAAAACCCGGCAACCTTCGTCCAAGGCACCGGGTAGAAAGCCATCGGGGGCAAGATAGTAAAATTTAACTCTTTTGTTTTGCTCACTCTTTCAACCACTCTAGAGACTAAGTAAGGTCCATTGTGACCCCAAATATTCCCATTAAAATTTGAAGCAAATTCCTCCAAGAACATGTGGAGAAGTGGATGATTCCTATCAAAGACAAGAACTGCATTATTCAATCTTGTCCAATTCCCAGATGGGTCAACACTCTGTGCGCCAATCGAGTTCCTTAAAGCCTCCAAACTTTTCAAGATTATGAAGTCAGTGTCCAAATAGATACCTCCATACTTGTATAGAACAGCAAGCCTCATCAAATTTGAAAGATTCTGTGGGAGGGGAACCTCCCCAGGATGCTTGATTCCGTTCTTGATTTCACTAAACCAAATTTCTGCAGGAGTGTTCTTGATCAGATCCCACAAGTCGGGAGCCATTGCTCGAACGCGGAATCCGCGTTGGGTCAAGGGCTCCAGAATCTGATCACCCTGTTTGGAATCCAGGGTTGGGGACAGGATGATCAGACACGTGGAGGGATTTGATTGGAACAACGTTTCCAATCCGAAGAACTCCCTCTGTCCGTACGAATCCAGAGGTGAGATCCACGTCATGAACACTTGAACACTGCACTGGTTCCTGCTGCTAAAGAACTCCCTCACCCTCGAATCGAATCTTCTAGTGCTGGGATGAGATTCCTCGAATATTCTCAGCTCTTGGGGCCGGGCCGAGATGACGTCATCGTCATCTGGTGATGTGATTTTGAGGAATCTTGCTGCGGTTTGATGGCTGTGCAGCAGAGTGGGATGATCATCGGAGGCGTCGAAGTGGATGGGAGCATTAGAAATGATGGTGTCGGCGAAGATTATGAACAAGATGATCATTAAGGTGAAAGTGATGGTGGTGCAAAACAAGTTGAGTTTCATGTAAGAAAATCTTAAGGAATCGAACATTGCTGTGTTTAATTTGGTTTTTGAAAAAGGAGAGGTTTTTTATAGGTTCCTCCTCAATCTTATAGAAGAGAATATGTTTTGGAGTGAATGAATGAGGATGTAAGATAATTTCATGGCGGCTGAGAGGAATATTATTATATGTAATGTAATGAAGACTTGTATTGAGGGTTGAATTCTTGTTTAAGAAGATATGTTCTGAAGTTGGAATATATCAATATTTTGATCGAGAATACTTTTAGCTTTAGCCATAGAATAGAAGACTTGGGAAAAAAACAATATAAAAAAAGGGAGAAATTAAATAAGCAATGTTTGGATGGTCATTGAAGACTTTTCTTTTATATAGGATGGCTATTAGTAAATTGTGATGAATTAAATGCCTAATTGGTTGCATTGCATGGGATGGGACTGGGACCGGGAGAGCCTTTGGATTTATTTATATGTTTGTGTATGCAATAGTATTTTATGAGTTAGCGCACTTACTCAACTTCTATTTTAATATATCTCAACTTATTCCGATTAGTAAATAAAAAAGAAAAATAAAATGATCAATAGTGGTTTAAAATTTGTTACTTACTTACATTATGTATGTAAATGAGGTAGGAATTTGAGCATTTACTATTTTAAAGTAAGAAATTTTAATGGTAAATGCGTATTATAATATTTTTAGAACAGAAAGTAGTAATATAATGTGACAAAAGTTCAATGGGCATCTTCTATTGACATTTCTTATTACATTAATAAGATAATATAATTAATAATTTAAAATATAATATATATATATATTCTTTATATATACTTACTATAATCATATCACGTGAAATGTTATAATCTTATTAATATAATAAAAAACATTAGAGATATGTTATTCGTCAACTAGTGGGAATTGAACTCTTTATTTATAGCAAGTGTTGTGACTTTACTAACTCTTTATATTTAGATAGTGTATCTGTGCATGTCCTCTACTCTCTACTCTCTACTCTCACCCTATTATTATATTATACGATAACATATTAATATTTTGTTTGAGTTGGGGACTCTACCTTTTTTCAACATTAATTTTATATGTACGCCCTTTGGGGTGATGTAAGATAATTTAGTTTGGTTGTAACCACTAATTAAGATATAATGATACTTTTCATAATTAATTATTATTCCTCGTTGGTTTCGTCTTGGATCATTCTCATCATACTATGAAATACAATTATTGATGAAATTTATGCTTCCTTCTCGATCGTCTGCTTACTGTAAATCCAATACGTGGAGCATCTTAGACTGAAGCAATTTGATTTATAATAAATTATATCATAACCTAACAAAATTAAATTTAAAATAAAAATAAAATTAGGATGGCTACACAAAAAAATTATATGTATGATTCGTACTAGTTTTCCAATAAGATTCACATCTATTTTAAACACTCTCAATATGCAGCACCCATTTGTTTAATTTAGTGTGTCTATTAATGGTGAGAATGTTTATCATTCAATTCTTGCAGAATTCTGCAGACGTTTACTGTTATTTGTGTATAAAATTATAAAGGTGACAATTAGTACAATTTACCGATTGTCTGCAATTTGAATTTTAAATATTTGAACATAGCTGCATAAAAAATTAATGCCCTAATTAATCCCCACTCCGGAGAAATTTGTAGGGCAATTAAGATAATTTCTAATTTCGTAGTATATAATATTAATTAAACTATAAACATTGGCCTTGTATTGATGCTGGCATCCCATGTGTCATCAAATCACTTTCTTGACATTAATGCAATGTTGAAAGCAATCAATTTCACCAATTATTTCTAATGCTTCCAAAATAGAAAGTTCATTATTTTTCTTTTAATCAATCCTTGGCAGTTTCACTTTCTTTGGCATTGGCTAGCTATTTAAGCTTTCAAATTTGATCACCTTTTGAAAATATGATCAATATAGGTATTACTTATATCTATTAAAATAAGGTCAATAGAATATTGGGGTGGGCTTTTGCCCTCATCTCTGCAATAAAATTATTATTAATATTTGAGAATTTAAAAAGAGAGAAAAAAATATTGAATCCAAAGTTGATGCATTAAAGTGGATTTAAGTTAAGAAAATTAGGGATGACAATGGGTAGATTCTTGTTATGAATCATCCTCGTTTATTAATTATGTCGTCTATAAGTGGAGTTAATAATTTGGTTAATGCTCTCTCAAATATTCAATTTTAACCAATTCTAATAGTTCAGAAAAAGTTGGATCTATAAAATATTAACTGAAAATTAATCGATATTTCAACATCAATAATGCAATTCAATGTTGTTATCTTTTAGGATTAATGTCTCTAAGGTCCACCTGGGTAAACTAAAAAAAAACCACCATTTTTTCTCATTGTCAAGTAGGTCCATTCTAATACACTTTTGTTCAATTAAACCCAAAATATTGATGTGGTTTCACGTTTTTAACCTTAGTTGCAGAAAATCATCTACGAATGAAATTTTGCATGATTCGCCGTCCATTATTCCTTTTTTTCAGAGATTTCTTCTTCTATATTTGATCGTTTGATGCTGGGTTGATTGTTACTACATTTTTCAGATTCAATTGCCTATTTTTTCTGTTCTAATTTTCGTTTTTTTGTTTCGACGGTTTCTCCGTTTTCATCGTCGGTTCTTCCTTGTTCCGAATTTTTGTTTCCAAATGGATTGCAGTTTCTCATTGTTGATTAAGTATAGAGAGGAGACGTTGGTTGTCAACAATTCACAAGTTTCAAGTTTCAATGATCTGATTTCCGCTGTTTTTTATTGATTTATGCAGTTTTGAACTTAACTTTATTATTCTATCCAGATTATGCAAAAACCAGAATAAACTAACAAGAGAACCATCAAGATAAATTTTTGAACCATATGCACATAATCTTAAAACCATTAGATTTGTTTTTCATACGAGATGGTTTATTTTTTATATGTTACTGGTTTACTTTGTACTCACTGATGGTTTAGTTATCTTCAGTTGATGGTTGTGTGTTGATTTATGCAGTTTGGAACTTAACTTTATTATTCTATCCAGATTATGCAAAAACCAGAATAAGCTAACAAGAGAACCACCAAGAGGAATTTAGGTTTCTGGTTTCTGGTTTCGCGAGGGTTTTGACAGAGACGAGCGAGAACCATTACATCAGACATTGTGAACCATAAGAACAGATGTAATGAACCATCAGCACATAAGTAATGAACCATCTAGTTTGAAATCCAAAACCATTACTGTTTTCATTCGGTTGTGAAATATAATTTCCAGCGAGAACTGTTTTCATGGATGTATATATATCTGCCCTTGCACAATCTCCTCCTCTCCTCGCTGCCGTCGACGGCGGAGGTGTTACTATCACTAGCAGAGGAAGATTGGATCCTGGCGACGGCGAGGGATGGCAGAGACGAGCGATCGGAAGCGTAGATAAGGAGATACCAGAAGACGAAAATAGTGCAAGAAGCGATCCAGAATTTTTTGAGTGATCTGGGAGTCTCCATGGCTCTTCTAGAGGGTGCAGCTGAGTGAGAGAGAGAGAGGGGGGAAGAAGGAGGGGACAATTGAAGTGGAGAGGCGCGATTTATATGGGTGGTTTTTTGGTCCATCCACTTGTAATTTGGGGCCGCATGATAATAAATTTTTTTGATGGTTTTTTTTGCCCAATATTTGGTCATAATGGACCAGCCCGTCTTTTTCCCTATCTTTTACTTTGGTTTAACGTGCCACTACCACATATCATCACCAAAAAAAAATGTAACATTAGTCAAAGGATAAATTTTTTCCCAGCTAAACCAAAATTTTAATGATATAAAAACTGATTGTTAAAATTAAATTTTGATAATAAATTTTGGGAAAGTGGGCCTAATTTGGCGTCCTAATAGTCGCCTCCCAACTCGACGAAACTATATACGAACTTTCTAGAATTCCCTTGAATGATGTTAAATTTAGTAGAAAGTTTTTAAAATTATATAGAACTTTGTACATAATTTTAAAAGTGGCAATGTATAAAAATACTACAACTAATGTGCATGCAAGAATTACTCACTTTACATATAAAATTATTAAAATATTCTTTAAAATGTATACTTTATTTATAAAATTACCAAAATATCTTAAAAAATACATTTTGTAATATAAATATAGACAAATTATTTGTATTTTGTGATGAAATAATAAAATATAACTAATACAAAATTAAATATTTTTAAAATTTCATTTTATGATATAAGAATAAATAATTTTTTAAATTCTATTTTGTGATGAAATTAATTTTATTTTGTTTTTTGATAAATAAATAAAATGTAAGTAATAAAAAATAAAAGATTTTTAAAATTGCATTTTGTGATATAAAAATAAACAAATTATTTAATTTATATTTTGTGATGAAATAATATAAAGAATTTAATTAAAAAATATAAAGAAATATATGTGTTACATAAATGAGTGGTTGATAAACTATAATAAATGTCATTTATCAACCATAATTCATCTTCTTCTTCTTTGTTACTCTTCTTTCTCTTCTACTCCTTTTCTTGTTCTTATGCTTCACAAAACCAATCAAACTAACACGTATTTCAATTTTAAAAAAAGCAAGAGCACACCAGGTGAAGAGTATTATAAGATCTAAGAGGTATTACAAGATAAGTAAAATATGTAATTTTTATTTTAGGTTATATTTATATTATCCTTGATCTATTCAAATTTACGTGTGTCTATCATGTATGCTTCTTCTAATTCTTGTGTATGCTTGTTCTAATTCTTGTGATTTATAAATCAAAAAATTATGAAAGTTTACAGGAAGAACCATAATAGTGCAATAATGAGAAAAATATGGTTTGCGCTCTAGAACAGACAAATTGCGCTCGAGCGCAAACCACCACAACGGAACGCAATTCGTCGTTTTTAGAGCGCAAACCACTTTTTTCACTATTGCACTATTATTCTTGTTCCTTTAAAATTTCATAATTTTTTGATTTATGTAATTAATATTGTGAAATCATATCTGATTAAGAATGAAATTAGTAAGTTTAGTAGCTAATTTTGTAGTTCTAGAAGATAAAAGTATAATATTAGAGTGTAATTTATTTATTTTCTTTTTAATTATGTTGTTAGTTTATAAGTTGTTATTATTGTGCTATTAGTTTATAAGTTCTTAGGTTTGGATTATTTATTTAATTAATTCTTGAAATTTCTCTTTTTTATTGTAGATGAAAATTGTTACCGTGTATTATGGAGGCAATTTTTCAGATTGTATATATATTGGAGGTTTGGAAGAGAATATCTTAATTGATCCTCAAATGACATCTATTCACAACTTGAGGAGCAAGATCGGCAATATATTGATATCAGATTCACGTGTTTTATTTTACAACATATACTATTTGTCATGGTCTTAGAGAGGACGAGTTATTAAATCTCGGCTCAACACTGATATGGAATTTAGTCAGTTGTGCATGACACAAGAAAATCCATATCTATACGTCGTACTAAAAATCGAAGATGAAACATCGCATGATGACGTTTACATCCCGTATGATAGTCAGAATGAATCATACATCAATTCCGAGAATCATGTGGGGACATCTACTTCTAGATTCGGCTCCCTTAGTGGAAACTGGCTTGACTCCTTAGATGATATTGGTAGGATTGTTACTTCCTCGAGTTGGACATGTGATATCTACCCTTGTGATAATAATTTCACCTCACACGTTGATTCTAGGGTACCAGACCTAAACGTGATGTCATTTAATGATGAGTTTGAGTTGGATCAACACCAGAATCACGAAGAATCCGATAATGAAGACGAAGACTATATTAAAGAATCAGCAACAGAATGTCCTCACACATGCCACAATTGCTGATTTCGCTGCATGGATTCGTACTCAATGAGGGATTCATAGTCTTTTGGATCTCACATACCAGAATGAGGATCGTAGTTCGAATGAAGATGAAGAAGAGTTGCATGAAGGATTGATTAATAATTGGTTAGTTCCAGTGATTCCGGTGAGTCTTATAGAAGCCCTCATATTGCGTGAAGAAGGTCCAAAAATTAAAGCAATATGAATGAGATCTTATTTCGACATAAAAAAAGATATTAACATTGCTTTTGGATTATGGCACCTCGAGAAGAAAGTTGAATACAATGTTGTACAATCTGATAAGAAGCGGCTCGTGTGGGTGTGTGGAGCTGATCCAAATAAATGTCCTTTTGAAATGAGGGCCTCATTCTACGAAGATACTTGCAACGTGCATGGTTTTGAGCATCACACGTGTGTGGAATCAATTGAGCATGTTGCCCCGAAAATAATTCATTCAAAGGTTATAGCTGCATACTTTGCGAAAAAAAATGCGTGGAAGTTGTGATATCATTCTCCCAAGTGCCATCCGACATGAGTTAAAAACTAGATTTGGTGTCGAAATTAGCTACGACGTGGCACTTAGAGCAAGAAATTACGATGTTGAGATGATATACGGTGGATATGCGGATAGTTTTAAGATGATGTCGAGTTATCTATATATGCTGGAGAAGCATAATCCAGGTACAATCACAGACTTGGATGTTGGTGATGATGGAAAATTCTGGCACTTATTTGTCGCACTCGGTGCTTGTCGAGCGGCATATGCATTTTGTATGAGACCGGTGATAGTAGTCGATGACACTCATCTCAAGGGTAAGAACAATGACATTTTATTTGTTGTCATGACGAAAGATGGAAACGAGCAAGTTTATCCATTAGCATACGGGATTGGACCTATTGAGAATGATGTGTCGTGGAAATGGTTCTTTACAAGGTTGAGAAGATCATACGCATGCATATCCAACACATTGATTGTATCAGATGCCCACGTGTCAATTTCGATGCCGTGCGTGAGGTATTCCCTGAGGCAACACACGGGCTCTGTTACTATCACGTAAGTGACAAAATAAAAAAATTTGGTCAAGTGATTGCCGGATTGTACCAACAAGCTGCCTATACATACAAAGTTGACGAGTACAACAAAAGAATGAGAACGATTGCACTTGTCAAGCCTAATGCATATACGAAGTTAATGGAGGTAGGTCTGACTAAATGAGCTCGATCGATGTGTCCAGTCCATCGTCATAGCTTCTTGACGTCCAACTCAGCGGAGTCATTCAATTCACGTCTTTTGTGGCTAAGGAGACTTCCTGTTTGTTCGTGTCTTGAGGCTATAAGAATGGTAATCGAAGAATGGTTTGCAAAAAGACGTCAAAATGCATTGTTGGATCGTAATCCACTAACCCCTCAAGCCATGACTAAGATACTAACACAAAAGACGAGAGCAGGATGCTACAAAGTGAATCGTGTCACTGAAGATTCATTTAGAGTGGAAACTAGTAAGCAAACTATGACAGTTAACCTTCTATTTTAGACTTGTACATGCATGAAATTTTTAAATGGATGGTATACCATGTGCGTATGCAATCGCTACAATTCAGTGAGTTTGTTCAAAGTCTATTTCTTTTATAATAAATTTTAATAATTACGTTACAAATAACTTGATTTTTATGTGAAAAGGTATTGCAGTCAAGCTCTAACAAACTATGTCGAACACTACTACACTCAAGCAACATTGATTCGTGCATACAATTGCACAATATTGCCTATACCTCACCAGGATAAGTGGGTGGTTCCCGAATGCATAACTTCTAGACATGTATTGCCCCCTCCAGTTATTTGTCTTCCGGATCGTCTGAGAATGAGTCGTCGTAGATCACGATGTGAACAAGTAAGGAGTAGGAAAAGAGGATTCATACGATGTGGTCGTTGTGGTCAACCGAGTCATACAATAACAACATGCACTATTGTATCAGATGAAGATTAGTGTGTATGATGGATAGAACATTATAACTATTGTTAGCATATACTATCTTTGCACTTGATAAATTTGTAGTTTGATGGTTTTAACATTACTTGCTTGTTGTTAAGATTTTGAATGAATTGAAACTAGAATGGAATGAATCGTGCTCGAGCGCAATTCAGTTTGATCGAGCACAAATGGATAGATCGAGCGCAAACCGTGGTTTCATCTAGCAATATCATCTTTCAACCATATCCATCCCCTGTTTAACAACACTCTTGTCTCATCTCAGTTTCAATTCATTCAAAATCACAACGACAAACAACTAAAGTTAAAACCAAGTCAAGCTTCATATAAATACTAATGTTAATAGTGCAATTTCATTACATACATACTGAATATACTAAATTACTTCACAAAATGTGAAAACCCAAGATGCAATTCTACGTCTATACTCTTTCACATTTGAATTTTCCCAAGCTATGGACGGAGATCCACTAATCAATCTTTCAACCATCATGCATGCAAATGCACCACAACTACAAGAATATTCTTGTTTAAACTGTTTCGATGCTTCGGGTGCAGTCCATACCAAAGGCTTTTGTTGTGGTTTGATTTGAACCAAATTTGAGTTCCAGTACTTGATGCACGACAAACATCTCCCAAATAGCTCAAGTAGTGGCCTCAACATGTCATTTATGTTTTTTTGTAGGTCCTTCCTCCCTTGAACATACAAAGAATCATATAGCTCCACACTCCATGCACGTAAATCGATCTTTACAACCACAAAATGACCGTTGCAAAGAATAGGAATGATATCCTAATTTTCATATAACTATAATATGAATAATTGATAATATATTTTGTTAAACAAGTAATAAATAAATTACTATAACACTTACTTATGTAGCTTCTAACCATACGGATCGTGACTTACTATAATTGCTTCCAAAGTAAGAGTCAGAATCTGGTACCCATCATTGATTAAACTTTGAAGCTCGTTCCTTGTCTTTAACTTCTTACTTTTCACCATCGTTTGAATCTTCGTCCAAGCCACGTTAAGTTCCCTCTATAAATAGAAGAATAATTCAAAATTGAACTTTCATAAATAAAATATATTGATGAGAATTAATCTTACATGGATACCAGTATGAAGTATGATAGTGTTGCGACGTACATGTTCACGACAGGTCAACCTCTGTCTCAATCGAGCCATGTATATGTCAACAACCTATATCATAAAAGTAATTGATAAAATAATATGTAACGATCACAAACATTTTAAATCAAGAAAAATTGTACTTAACAGTATTCTTACCCAAAAATTCATGTATGCTGTCATATTTTCAATCATCTCAAAATCAACACCATCTACCTCATGACCACTTGAAATGAATCTCACTCTAGTCGTTTTGATTAGTCCTCTAAAATCTAGGTATTTGGCTAAGATATAATCAGGAATAACTGGAGGCTCATCACTTAGCTTACACAGGACTTGAGGCTCAAGTAGTTGATTGCTAGACTATGGTAATTCGGATAATTTTTGTTGATGTTCAAGTTTGAGCTATGTAAAAAGAATATGTCGTTAGACATCAAAATTAAATGTAATGTTTAAATATAACTTCAAAATGAAACACTTCGAATTGATTAATTTTATTTAATACCGTTTGAAACCATTCGAATTGACTAGCAATTGAATCAATATATTAAATGTGCTCATAATAGGCTGAGAACATGCCGTAGGATTAAATGGAGCAAATCCAGTACTGGTGCTCTATATTTAGGGGTGAGAATCGGGACGGGACCGGGAGTCCCGGTCCCGAATTAAAATGTCCTGAAATATCCTGAAATGTCCCGAAAGTCCTGAAATTTCCCGAAATGTCCCGAAATGAAAAAAAACAGAAAAAGAAACGTCAGAATGGTCAACGGCCGCTGCACCCCAGCGCCCGCTGGGGTGCCTGTTCTGTCTCGTCCAGCCTCTGCACCCAACGGTCGCTGGGAACCCAGCGGCCGCTGAGGTGTTGCTTCTGTCCCATGTGTTGCTTATCAGGTGAAAAATCAAATTCAACATCTGCAGTAACCCAGCGCAAAGAGAAGAATGCAGAAAATGTCGACGGCAATAAAAAGACAAATTCTAGAATGAACAATCCAATCTCTTGACGCACCCAATAATAGATTGACACTAAAACTATTATAAGTTCAAAATATTCAGATTCAGAAGCCAAAAATTCACAAATCAAACCGATTGAAGTAACAAACCCTAGATGAAATAAACTCGTATCACAAAAATAAGAATTTCAACATGACAAGACGTTAAACTAGAACGAGACACGCCTGAATTGCAGTGGTTGAAAAATCACACACAATAGTAGCAGCAATGGTAAGTTTTAAGGATTTCAATGCTTAGTGGGTGCTATTTCTGGTTCAATAAATGTAAGCACAACAATGGCAGGACCGCAGGAGAGGAAGATGAAGAGTAATGAAGAAAAAAGAAGAAATACAACATACCAGTAGCGAGCTGGGCGTCGGAGCAATCGAGCTGGCAAGGGATCAGGGCAGCAACGGAGCAATCGAGTTGGGCGACGTCGGAGCAAGCGAGCTGGGCGTCGGAGGAGAAAGAGGGAAGGGCGGCGGTGGAGCAAGCGAACAGGGCAAGCGAAAAAGATCGTCTGTCTCTTTGCCCAGGGAGCAGGAATGAGTCTTGCCTATTGTAATTATTGAATTTAATCGGGACTTCGGGTAGTCCCGATACCTGAAATTTTAAAATTTATGGGTCCCGGTCCCAAAGATTTCGGGACTCGGGTCGAGACGGGAATTTCCCGAATCCCGGTCCCAAATTCTCACCCCTATCAATATTAATTCAAAATTGTGCATTAATATTATTATTAACAATAAATACATTTGTGTTAAAAAAAATCAATATATTAAAATTAGTACTTGTTCAAAATCAGAGCTCATGAAAGGCTGAGAAGATGTCGCGGCAGTAAATTGAGTAAATCCAGGACCAGTCTGAATTAATACTATTATAAATAAAATTAAATAACAAATATATGAAATATATAAACACCTGTCAGCATATCTCTGTCTGAATAGGTGGGAAAAGATGTGCTCGTACACTGCCCAACATATGATACGTACTCAACCACGGGGTCTACAGGTGTTGGATTTGCGTGAGAATCCCAAGCTGACTATGTAATAGGTGGACTACGTCTATGTGTGTCCACAATAGGTGGGCTACGTCGGGATCCTGAGCAACGAAACGTATCAGCTAATTCAGTTATTCACTTCTTCACCTTTGCCCCTAATCGCTCCTCTCCAGCTACCAATCGAGCCTCACTTGCATTTATCTCATTTTTGTAGTATTTTTTCAAATCAGCTAATGAATCACAATTAGGAGCACGCTGTCTATTTGGTGGTTGAGCTCCACTACTAGAGGATACATGTGTTGCTCTGGCACGTTTCCAAGTATCATGACGACGACCATGACGTGGCTCCATACTAGGAACACTACAATGTGAAGCTCCAATATCCTGCATATGGTCTACATCAATTAAATTAAATTATTACTTCTTGTTCAAATATCTCTTGTAGGTTCTCAAAACCTCTTTCGAAATTCAACTTTGTTTGAAACGTCCATCTCACACACCTCGGGTATCCCATGCACTGAAATCTCCCAGCAGTGTTGCCTAAAGAATGAACCACCTCCAAACCCCACACCATCAAAGAGGGCCCGTAAAAATGATACACAAGCTTGTTCGAAGTCCTCCTCACGTAATGATCCAACATCTTGTGCGTGTATGGTCCCCATGGGAATGCATGCCAACGATCAAGATCATCCACCAGTACCCACAATCACTCATGCACAAATTTAGTGGTGTCTAAACCTAACAAGAATATACATGCTACAAGCACGTGGGTCACCGGCAAGTATATGTATCCATCATGATCAGGAATAGTGTTCCGTGTATCGAGAAAACGATCTAAGACATCTTTTCCAGTAAGTTGCACGCCGTTACAAAAGTTTTGATATACGGCAACGTCACTGACGTTGTGTGGCACTGTGGTATCAAAATTTGAAGGCCCAAATCTAAGACCCGTGATAAGGGCATAATCTTGATAACTAAATTTAATATTCATACCACATAAGTGGAACCACATCCCATTCGGACTAACAATGACACGAGATAGTAATCAGTGCATTGTCTGTCTTGACACTATTACCGGTGTCCACGAGCTAAGGTGACCAAAACCCCCCGCCTCGAATCTACTTAATAAGTCATCTCCACCCAAGCTTATTAGCCTATTCCTAATCTGCTTTAAAGTTTTGATCTTATAATATGTACTAACTGTAGCCATTTGATTCAATGTGTTTGGCCTACGATATCTTGGACCGTCGAGCATCTGAAATTTTAACAAACTAATTAGAATACAATTTAATTTAATAACATGTATATCTTTTTTTTCTTCTAATAATGTTAATATTTGAAAATAGAAAATATATATTATATCCAATAATTATCCAATTAAAATAACAAAATTAATGAACTACATTTGAGTAATGGAGTGAGTATTATGTTATACAATATAACAAAATGATAATAATTTCAGTTTCTTGCCTCTGTTGTACGTAAGTAAGAAGAACATAAAATAAAAGTAGTATTTCATTAAAATTTCGAAATCCAAAAGTGAATTTATGATGATAAAATTTATTATTCCAATTAAACCAACCCAATTAAAGGTAATTAATTATGGGAGCAACAAGTTTTGCCTCATTCAGTAATTAACATATTTAATTAAATACAACCACAATTTAAAGGTATTTAATTTGAATATTCAAGTAAGATTCTATTACTTTCAATAATGAGTCTCCTTTGAAAGAAGGATAATCAATTTATATGAAGTCCTTTTCAAATTTGTTTTATTTCATTGGTTGATATACTTATTTCATTTAGATTATGCTTGGGATAAATGTCATGAGATGTAATGTGAGATGGGATAATTAAATAAATTAATTTATTGAAATTAATATAATTATCGTTTAAGGAAATCCATTTTTATTATTACTAGCATGCAATAAGTATAACCAAAACATTCAACATATAGTGTAATAATCATAGTAGTAGAAAAACTCTAAATATGAGCAATTCCAATGATAATGCATGACACATAGTAATTTAAATTCAAATGAAGCTTAGATTTTAATAGAAAGAAATTAAAGAAACATTTGCAATCTAAGCCACTTAATAACTTAATAAGTAAAATAATTGTTTACGTGCATGTAAACATTACAAATAATTTAAAAGCAATATAATAAGTTAATAATATTAATACATCATAATGATTAAAAACCACTTAATAACACTAATACAACATCTATCACACTAATAAAAATCACATTTTAATAGCTTAAAACATAAAAAAAATGAGATATTGCGCTCGAGATTTACGCTCGGTTTGCGCTCGGACTTTGCGCTCGAGCGCAAACCACGCAGCCGAACGTAAATCCACGCTACATCTTGACAAAGTCGAGCGCGAAGCATTTCTTCTCCCCTCACACATCAATTTCATGTATTTCTACCTATTTCAAATTAAAAATTCATATATTTCATGCATTTCATGCTCATATTTCACATATTTAAAAAAAAAAAAATTAAATCTCACAAAACTGCATATTTCACATATTGATATCTATAAATTTAAAAATAAAAACTATTGAAATTGAAAAATACCTCAATATTTGTATCTTGAGATGAAGCCATTGGGTAGGGGGTGAGAGATGGTGAGGAAGATGGTGGCTTCAGGCGGTGGCGTCCGGTGGTGGTGGCGTTGTGTGTGAGGTGAATGAAAATGGTGGGGTGAAAATGGTGGAGTGAAAAGGTAGAAGATGGTAGTGGGTGGTAAAAATTAATGGGGAATTAATGGGGTAAGTGGTTGTTTTATTTGAAATATTAATGAATTAATTAGTGAAATAAGTGTAGTATTATTTCCATAATTTTGAAGGGGGCCGAATTGAATTGGTTGGGAGAGATAAATCATTTTTTATGTCTTTTCTTATTCTAACTAAATATAAATCATCATAAATTAAGGTGTAATGTAGTTAAAAAAAGTTTTTTTTATTGATATATAGGTTAATGTTAAGAAACGATTGAATAGGAGGGAGTATAATTTATTTCATAAATATACATGTGTAATAGATAATAGATAAATAAATATGTAAATAAATTATTTTAAAATGAGAATGAGCATGAGTATTTTTTACATGTGTGATAGATAGTGATCATTTTCGACATGTACCATTACAAGAGTGAGTATTTTAATTTTTACCCCATTTTAAAATTAGTAAAATTTTCTAAAACTTAGGAGAAGAGTAGAAGGTCCTATAACCGTGTGGATGTATAAGGATAATCTAAACATGAGAAGGATGTATAAACTTTTATCCTGTATAAATAGATTTTTGGTCGTTCATTGCAATCATTCTCAAACTCTCTAGTGTCATAGGGTTATCAAATCGTGCGGATCGTGTAGTTATAAGATCGACCTAATAACAATATGACTTGTTAAAGTTAAACCCAAACTCGATCAGTTAATATGTTGATGAACCCGAACACAAACATGACCTGTTAAACTCAAACTCAATGACTTTCGTGTTAGCACGACACGATAACGACGTAATAAAAGACACGACCTTTATCAACACAATAAAATCCTAAATTTATAGCAAACTTTTGAAATTGTTTTATAATTATCTTTTCTCCGTTCACTAATAATTTATATTTTGTCATTTTGGGATATCCAACAAAATAGTTTATATTTAAAACTTTACATTTATAACAAGTGCACACATTACATCCATTACACACAATTCAATTTAAAACTATATACTCCCTCCTATTTTTTTAGATGATGTTTTGAGTTTATGCATAACTATTATGGAACTTTTTTTATACCTATATTAACCTTATTTAATGTTAATTTACTTTCAATAACTTTAATTATTTTAGTGTAAAAATAATAAAAGAGCTCCTCGTATAAAGTAAATTCAAGTGTGAAAACAATTTAATATACATTATATATTGAGAATGTGATGAAATAGAAACAAAATTTTATGATATAAATAAGGGTATGATTGAAAAAAGTATCCAAAACATCATTTATTAAAAAATAGGAGGGAGTATTACGTTAACACTCAAATTTCACTAACTACATGCAACTAATATATTAAGTAAGATTTAAACTTCACTCACTACAAATCTCTATCCCTATTATCCCTATTAGACTCTTTAAAATGTAAATTATTTTTGTGGATAATGAGAGTAATATTTTGAATTTTCACAATAAAAAATGACATGACAAATTAAAGAACATCGTTTAAGCATTGTAATAGAGTTTGACACCAAAATGAAATTAAATTATAAATTACAATTTGGTAATTGAAAGATGAATAGGTAAACTTAACAGTTTTGAAATATAAACTAAACTGAGTTTTATAATAATGATTAAAATGGACATCACTATAATTATGATTTTTAATTAATTATTTGTGAAGTCTGTTTTTATTAACTATGATATTTTGTGACAACCGCAATATTTGAGCAAAAAAATATGCAATTAAATCGTCAAAAAAAAAGAGAGAGAAAAAATACTAAGGCCAACATTTTTATGTTTTCACAGATGCTATTCACGAAATACTTAGCTTGCTTTTTAATTTACACTTATTAATAATCAAATATAAATTCTTGAGAAAGAGATCACAATAAATTAACAAAATATGTATAGATACACGCATGGCTTATTCATGAGAACCATTCAATTTAAAAGAGATTACAATCAAAAAATAGAATTTAATTGTAAGACACAAAAATGAAACATCGAATTTGGAGTTGGTCTCACCGTAGTGTTCTACGAAAGTTCCAGTTCGATGAATCACC
Source organism: Leonotis leonurus (assembly GCA_026898415.1). Taxonomy (NCBI): domain Eukaryota; kingdom Viridiplantae; phylum Streptophyta; class Magnoliopsida; order Lamiales; family Lamiaceae; genus Leonotis; species Leonotis leonurus. The sequence continues at coordinate 559,221 of JAPKLX010000100.1, read as the reverse complement.
CATTGGTGTGGTTTCAACTATCGTTTTACAAGCGGCCATACAAGTATTAAAAAGATAATGCAACACAAGATTGAAAGAAAATAAAAATGCTTTCTACAAGCTTAATTAACCTGAGTTTTTACTATATACTTCAGAGCTTCGTCTTCAAGAACAACTTCTGTCAGTTTTGCGCTATCTAACATCCTCCTTATCTTTGTCACTAGATTTGTTTCTATTAGTTTTGCGTGGATTTCCAAATTTCGATAGTCATTTACCCTATGCGTCGGCATTTTAAATAAATAAGAAACCAACTCTCAGTATTATATTTGAAAAATAAATAAATCACATAATATAAGTATATACTACATCTGTCTTAATAAGTTTGACATTTTTTTATTATTTTAATACACTTAGATGCATATAAATTGTATCATGCTTATCGGGACGGATGAAGTATAATTCAATAACCTGTGACCAACATTATCAAATACTGTATAAAAATTCACATTGACGGGGCCTGGGAGGGTTTATTTGAAATTTTCAAGCGCAATCCTAATCTTTTTTTACTCTTACCGTTTCTTTTCTTAATGTCAATTTGTAAGTTCCATTAGCTAGAATACCTGCGCAAGAATTCTCATCTGTCACAAGCTTGTAACTATTTATTACCTTCCAATAATCTTCATCTATTAGTACTAACTTAAGCGAGCAACGTCCATCTTCAATGGCAAGGTTTATGTTAGTAAAGCTTCTGACATTAACTCTCGTTCAGTTCATGATGATCTCCATTATTCAATCTGCGGAGGATCCAAACACAACTGATGATATAAAGGCCCTCATCGATTTAAAGAATCGAATAAGCGATGATCCACTGGGAATCATGGCCTCTTGGAATGTTTCCTTACATCACTGCAACTGGAGAGGGATAACATGCGATCCCTCCAACAAAAGGGTTCGAATCCTAAACCTCATGTCACAAAAGCTGGTCGGTTCCTTACCACCTTCCATAGGCAACCTCACTTTCCTCACAGGCATAGACCTCAGAAACAACACCTTCAATGGCCACATCCCTCCAGAATTAGGCCTTCTCTCAAACCTCAAACATCTCAACTTCACTAATAACATGTTTTCTGGGCCCATTCCTTCCACTCTTAGTAATTGCACACAACTAACTCTACTCGATATGGTATACAATCAGCTGTCGGGGAAGATTCCAAAGGAGCTGGCCTCCCTTTCGAACCTTGAACGTATTAGTTTAGGGGCTAACAACCTTAGCGGAACATTTCCTTCTTGGATTGGAAACTTGTCTTCTAAATTCTCTCATATCTCCCTTGCTTTCAACGCCTTCCATGGCAGCATTCCTCCTGAGATAGGCCTATTACCTGGATTGTTACACTTCCAGATCTCCGGGAACCGGTTCTCCGGTGAGTTGCCTTCTTCGATTTATAATATGTCGTCGATGACTTTCTTCTCTGTCGCGGATAACCAGCTACGGGGAGAGATCCCGGAAGATGTAGGATTGAGGTATCCAAATCTTGAAGCATTTGGAGGTGGGACCAATGGTTTCACAGGAGAGATACCTGCTTCTCTAGCAAATGCTTCAAGGCTTAGACTGATTGACTTGCCTGGAAATAGCCTGACAGGGTCAGTACCAACTGTTCTTGCAAGCTTGCCATATCTGTATAGGGTTAACTTCAACGTTAATCTCCTAGTTGGGGACATCGGCGTTGTCATCTCTTCCATGGTGAACTGCTCCAATCTTCAACTTTTGGGCTTGATTTACAACTCCTTCAGTGGGGAGTTACCTAGTACAGTCGCAAACCTTTCGACTAAACTCACGAGCCTCAGAATAGCTAGGAACTTGGTGCATGGGAATCTCCCTCTTGGTATGGGGAATTTGGAGAGGCTAGTGAACCTGCACCTAGCTAACAAGTACTTCACTGGAGCCATACCCGATGACATCGGGAGGTTTCGGATGCTCAACGAATTGCGTATCTATGGCAATGAACTCACGGGAAACATTCCGGTTTCCTTAGGTAACTTGACGTCGTTGATTGAGCTATATCTCCAGAGTAACATGCTGCAGGGAGACGTACCTCCGCACCTCGGAAACTGCACTAGTTTGCTTGCGCTCAACCTCTCCACCAATCATCTCACAGGAGGCATACCTAAGGAAATCATGTCCCTCTCTTCTCTTTCACGTCTTTTACATCTCGGACACAACTTCTTTTCTGGTACGTTGCCCGTTGAAGTTAGCAGATTGGTAAATCTCAAGGAGTTGGATGTTTCAGGAAACAATGTATCCGGTGCAATTCCCAGCAGCATCAGTAGTTGCCTCAGTTTGGAGATCTTGATCATGGGAGGAAACCAGTTGGAGGGAAGGATTCCTGAGTCTTCAAAAGCATTGAGAGGGTTAGAAGAGATTGATTTCTCCCATAACAACTTATCTGGGAAGATCCCAGACTTTCTTGCAGAGTTCCAATCCATTACAAGGCTTGATCTTTCCTACAATAATTTTGAGGGAGAGGTTTCGAATGTCGGGGTTTTCTCAAACGCCACCGCTGTTTCTGTGGTTGGAAATAAGCACCTCTGTGGAGGAACTCCAAGCTTAAACCTCTCAGCTTGCTCCAGAAAACCAGACAAGAACAACCTCAAACTGAGATGGATTATACCTCTCACTGTTTCTGCGCCTTCTCCTTGTCCTATTAGGTATTTGGTGCATATTGAGGAAGCCCAAAAGGCAAGTAGATACTGAAACTTCACCGAATGATCCATATTTGGTAGTCTCATACCGCGACCTACACAGAGCAACAAATGGGTTTTCTGCAAACAACTTGATTGGGTTGGGTAGCTTTGGTTCGGTCTACAAAGGAGTTCTTGGTGAACATGGGACATCAGTGGCAGTCAAAGTATTGAACTTGGAGCAGAAGGGGGCAATCGAGAGTTTCTTGGACGTATGCGCAGTTCTGAGAAGTACAAGGCACAGGAACTTTCTGAAGATTATCACCGTGTGTTCGGGTTACGACACTCAAGGCCATGAGTTCAAGAGGCGTAGTCACCAAGTTTATGGTCAATGGGAACCTAGACATGTGGCTGCATCCAAGAACAAATGGAAGAAGCGGGTTCCCAACAAGGACTCTGAAAATGATGGAGAGACTAAACATAGCAATAGATGTTGCATCTGCATTGGATTACCTTCACAACCACAGCCACACACCAATCATTCACTGTGATCTGAAGCCGAGCAACATACTCCTTGATGAAGACATGATGGCCCGCGTTGATGATTTTGGATTAGCAAAGTTCCTACTGCAGTCAGCAAGCAGGCCCTTGGAGAGCCACTCCATGTCACTTGAACTCAGGGGCTCCATTGGTTACATCCCTCCAGGTATATATATATATACTAGCAAAAATATATGCATTCACTATTGTAATAGATTATTATGAGTTGCAGAGTATGGTGCGAGCACCGAAATATCAGCTCTAGGAGATGTGTATAGCTTTGGCATCCTCGTACTCGAACTCTTTACGGGGAAGAGACCAACGGACAACATTTTCAAAGACGAGGGGAACATTCATAAGTATGTAGCGATAGCGTGGCCTGAACATGTTGTGGAAGTCTCCGATCCATCATTGGAGTTGGTGGAGGAAGGGGAGATAGGGTATATGCAGCATGAAGGAGAGATTGTACAAGCGCACAGCAGACGCAGAGAGAGAGGAAAAGAAATTGAGTGTTTGATTTCAATATTGGAAATAGGAATATCTTGTACGTTGCCATCGCCACAGGAACGGATCTCAATTACCTCTGCTCTCAATCACTTGCAGGCAATTAAAGCTCGCCTGACTGAGAGTAGACCCCCTTTAAGAATTTGATCATCTTCCCTTCTGTCTTCTTCCATTTATTTGGATCTATTACAGTTAAACCTTACTACTCCTGTCATCTCCTGTCCTGTGCCTCTATTATGTATAATGACAGCTTTTAACGAGCCTCAATATTCTGAATTCTCATCATTCTTTTCAATTCTTTTTCTTACACTAATATTCGTCAAATATCTGAACGTAAAATATTCATCAATTACAGTTAAAATGAATTATTGTTTTTAAAATATAATTTAGACTATAAACACAAAACCAATTCAAAGTAACCTAGTTTATTTAACACGCTTCATTAAAATAACCATTTTACATCAATTAAAAATTTCTCAAGTAAACCAACTAATAAACGGACAATTTTATCGGTAAGAGAGATATTAATGAATTTAAGCCGACAAGTTGAGGAAATTTAAGCTTCCGTAAAAGAAAAGAGAAGGACAAATACTCGGCAGAATAGATTCATCAACATCGTTTGATTAAAATATTCAGTATACAATAATTCTGCCAAGCGATAAACGGTTGAGAATTCATTAATCGCCCATCTCCCATTACGTAGAGTTTTGTAGCTTTTAAGAAAAAGCAAGTCAAAGGCAACAACACATTATTTTGCCCGTTTGGATTATTTTGCCGCAACAACTGATGATGATCCCTTCTGTTATGACCAGTTCAGACAAACTCAAGATAACCCAAGATTTCAAACAGAGCATATTCAAGGGCCTCTAAGAGTGGGATATTGTCCGGATGCCAATCACCTATCAGATGCTCAATTTCCTGTCGAATATCGTGATTTTAGTAATGTCCAATCACTAGGACACATGTTCATTTTTCTTATTGACGAAGTAAAATTTTATTACAGCAAAACACAGTTTCAATTTTATTTCGATAATGTTCACTTAGAAAGAGAATAATATAGGGATATTTACCTTGGAAAAGCTGGAATGCTTTTGTGCTCTGAGGAATATCTCACTTAAGGCGGCGCTGCTCATGTCCCAGTTATGTCCTGTGATGAGACATCAATGGAAAACCAAGAAACACTCCCGATTCCATTTTAGAAAGAAAACAATGAAGCACCTGTAAAGTAATAGCTGGAAATTGTGAAGTGATTCTTTAACACGAAAAGGTCGACAGTAATTAATAAGCATAAACTCCAGCATGACCACTGACGTAAGCAAATACTCCTTTTTGAGAGAGAACTTTAAACGACCAAACAAAAACAATCACTTGGCTGCATAAGTTATGGATAGATACTAAAGATATCTTTTCAGATTGCTTAAAAACAATGAAGTACATATAACCCATTCTTTAAGAGTTCAGCAATGTAACTAGTTCGAGACAATCACTGTTTTTTACCTTTCAGACGAACATTCTGAAACTGACCAGCTGAGAAATGAGACAATCAATCTACCTTGTTTTCTGCTCCCAAACCAGGTGAAATTAGACCCAAAGGAGTGATTTATCTCCAAGACAATCTCCAAGACAATAACAACTCCTAATATTGTAACGTGTCAACACGGCTCATAACCAATCATCCCAGTTGTCTATAGCAAATAAATCAGATCAACCATGGGAAGCATTGTCAAAATTCCCCCCTTCAGAGTTATTCTGTTTGGGAAACCCATTACTAACAGGCAGTTCTTCAGGCCCAGGCTTGGCAATGTCCCAAAGAAACCCATTTTCCTTCTCTAGAATGAGTCTATCAAAACCATTATCTGCCGTCGTAGATTGAGGTGCGATATAAGATATATAATTCTCTGCAACAGCAGAAGTGGAAGTTAATGTAAATGATCAGACAAGACCTAAAACTTGCAAGATAATGATGAAATGACACAACTACAGAAAATAAGATATTTTTCTATTAAGGTGCACATGCTGTTCCTTCGTACATGACACAAAGGAGAGTAACGAATGACCGTACTTACCAGCTAAGCTATGGAGAGCATTGTCTGCAGCCTGTTGCTGGGCATCTTTCCTTGTCTTTCCCATTCCAACACCAATTCTCTCACCGGTAAAGAATACCTGAATGTTACAAATAAAATATAAAAGCATGATAAATATCAGATGTTCTGTTCAAGAGTTCAAGAATTATTGAGGTGGAAGCTGGCAAGACCATCAAATCCCACACGAGAACCATAGAGAGGCTCAGCAGCTAGATGAATGATGAATCTATTGCAACCTAGAAATGTAGATAAAGAGTCATTCTTCCAATGCCAACTTAGAAGTCCAATGCTCAAACTCATCTGAACAGAGCTTATAAACATGTAATATCTCCATACACAAAAAACTGTCGTGGATTCATCATGGTTATATTTCTGAATAAGGCTTGTAATTCAAATATCAGATAACTTCACTCACATGGTTCTCCTTTTTACGAACCTCATATGTGGGGACATGAAAGTGACAACAAGCAATATCTCATAGCAAGTACCAACAAGAGTACGAAAATGATAGATTAAACAAACGCTTCCTTTTGGTGTTACCAAAGCAGCTGGTCTGAATTAAGCATACAGAAAAGTAAAGGACTACAAGAAAAATATACATGTTACATCAGGATGTATCACCCAAACCCCAGAAATGAAAGAATGAAGGTTAAGAGAACTTCAGAAGCAAGAGGAACACAAATTCAAATAAGACCAACATATGAAATGAGTATCATGTTAATGGTACTGACCTCTACAGAGAACTGCAACTTGTCACCGTTACTTACAACAGGCCTGAATTCAACCTGAGCAGCAGCAATGCATAAAATATGATAACAGGTGGCAGAAAGAGGATATAAAATATTGATATAAAATATTAAGATGTGTACCTTCGATCTGCATCTTCTTCCAATCTCCTGGAGGACACTAATGGACAAAGATGGCAACAGATTCATTTTATCACCTTCACTTTTAGGATCTTTACTAGTGGCTAAAGATTGAATGTTTGACACAGAATAATCTACAAAGAATATATAAAAATTAAACAGGTATAACATTCTAGACTCCTAAGTGTGGAGATTCAAATCAGACTATGCACAGATATATAGTTTCGGTACCCGGAAATTGATTTGGAAATAAAGGGCCCTGTTTCTGAATGTCACAAACTGAGTTAGCCTGTACAATACAAAAATTTACCATGTGATAATTGTTTAAAAGACAGAAAATATAATGGTAAGAAGTAAAGGAAATAGCTTGCTTGCAACCTCTTCAGTTTTTGCTTGATTTATCTGTGACAGTTCTGCAGGAACTGATGATGGTGCACCATGACTGAGTGATCGTTGTCTATCAGATAGTTGACATTTTGAAGCTATTCCTAGGGTCCGATTGCTTAGGTTCCCTCTACAAGCATCATCTTCCCCTATCCAGCCACCTTGTGGCTGCGGAAGTGGTGCCTGCCAAGGCAACCTAGACAATAGAGGTGGTTCAGTAGAAGCCCAATACCTACTATCTCTTCGAAATGGATCACCAAGCAAGCTAGGTTCTGCATTATATCATCAATTCACAAATGGCAATCTGAGTAAACCAAAGTTCAATGAGAATAATCATTCTAAACGTAACTATTATAAATGAGCACATGGCCACATTCACGATGTTTGTTGATCTCATAAATAAGAAAACTTCAAAACTGAATTCATACTTTCAGAAGGTAGAATTGCTCTTGTAACTGGAGCAGTGGCATTTGAAACAGACACTACAGGAATTTTAGAGCTTTCAGGCTTCAACTCAAGGTTATGCGCAACGGGAAGGGAAAAACCACTGGTACCATTCTTCTCATCCTGCAAACAATTGAATAGATCATTAGAGAACAGGGGACCCAAAGACAACTTATACAAAATGAGAATACAACTGAATCGAGTGCGTATGATAAACATGTTACAAGAAAAACAAGGAGTAGGAAAAGAAACTACCAGAGAATGCAATCTTTGTGCAACTTCAGGTCCATTCATTCCATCAGGCACTGGAGCATTCAGGTTTCCATTTGGTATACAATTAGCATCCTGACAAAGTAATTTTGACATAATTATTTTGTCATGTATAGCAGATTTAGTACAGAAATTATTCCACCATACCTCTGAGATCAAATAGTTGCTCACGTCTGGTGAACATGGTAAGTGGACAACCTCATTTTCGTAGAAAATGTCAGATATTCTTCTCAATATATTTTCATCGAACTCTCTGTTTGTTGATAAAAATTACCATACACGTCACAAAAATCAATCAAGAATAAAGCAAAATGGACTTAACTACTAACCAACAACTTTAACAGAAAACTCACTTGAAAAAGCCACCTCTAACATTGCATGCTACATTCCTTGCCACACAAAGAACAGGAACAGCATTTGCATTCTATATGAGAGAAATTTTTTCATCATTAAGATCTTAGTCAGCAAGAAAGTAATTATAAGCATGAAACAATGAACAAAAATTAGATACCTCAGCCTGTGGAGCATAATATGGAGTGAATGCAGGAACTACATGCACACGAGGCTGATCCTTCTCCTCCCACACCTTCAATCGATCATCTATAACCATTGCCATTTTTGGATGACATGTTCCATCCTGGAAGACATTGAGCAAAGATTTCCTAGCACCTAAGGAAAAGATCTAAATAGCTTAATAAAACAGGTGTAGCAATGATAAAAAAAAATGCAACTTAAATCATCGTAATAAAAATGGAGCAATAATATCTGTGAATTTTTAAGATAGTTCCAAACAGGTGACCTATCTGCAAGAGCACCTGCTCCTTAAGAAATTAACACAACCCAGGAATATAGATGTGAAGATTTTCAACTGTAGGAACTAGTTGATTATTAATTTTCAAAGTCCTAATACTTAAAGACCTCAAACTAGGTATTAGTAGCCAAACGATAGAATTCATGCCTGTGATAAAATGGATTATACCTGATTTAACACATACAACACGGTCCAGTAGCTGCTTTGAACTAATTAAGTTTGCTTCTGGATCAAGCAGACGCCACATTTCCAGGGCATAATCTCTCTCAGCCATGGTACAAACATAAACTTCAAATCTTTTTCGGCCTTTTGCAGTCAGGTAATTTTTCAAATCTTCCCAAGCAGGTCGTAACCTGACCAATACACTGGTATCACGGTTCTGTAGATAAGAAAGTAAGAAAACTTATCAAATTGGCAATCCAATAGAAATGCGGTCATAGCAGAAGATATATTTTGTATGTAAACTTCCAGTTTCTCCAAATAAGATTGTAAAGATTAAAACAGAACGTATGTAAATTGAGTGTATTGATTGAAAAAATGGCAATGATACTTTAAGTTAGAACTCTGGAGTATCGATAAAGTGGAAGTGAGTACAAAGGGAAGAATAAACAACCCATGAACAAAAAAGCTTTGAAGATCACTTCTAACCTCAGGATTGATGCGTGTAAGAACAATATTTTTCTCAGGCAACCTCACTACAGGCCTAACAATGCGATGAATCCCATCAGATAGAAGAGGTACTTCCTCATGTTGCATCTTATATATCTTACCACCGTCCACTAAGCTGTCAGTCTCTGCATACTGCTTCAGCAATGCACGATCTTCAACATATCTCTTCATCTCTGCCGTCATCCCAGATTCTCGAATAGGGTCAGTCTCACGATCAATCCAGCCCACCAAAGCTTCAATTCTGTCTTCAAATGACTTCATTGTGTTGGCAACAATAAGGGTTTCGTCTAGATCAAATACGATCGCTAGACAGCGAGTATTCAGCATCCATAAACAAGCGTCATACAAACCACATGGCACAGAATAACACCAAAAACATGGAAACTTTTTCTGCTTGCTAGGCATTGCTACTAAATGGATTTCCTCTGTGCCGAGCAATATAACTGCCGTCTACAAAAAATAATTAAAAGTTATAATTCTTTGAGTAAGAGAACTAAAATCATTATAGCCAGAGACATCCCAACTGCCAGAAGAATAGACAGGATATGTACAACTCTGACTGTGGCTATACACGTGTAATTGCGGGACCTAATCATTTTGCATCATTAGGAATTAGCAAACACAAATAAAGGCATTTTAATCCAACTTAGAGAATCATATTATATATCACCATCAACATCCACACAGATTTACAGCACCTGGAAATTAGTCGTGCAACATCACCATCAACGCCATTTTCAAATGCAAACAGGAAATGCATATGAGCAAAAAATACATTGGTACTCTAAAGTAATGCACCATTAACTAATACAAGAAACAAATGGATTAATTATGAAACCTTAAGCTCGTAGAAGCAAGAAGCGTGGAGATTGATCAAAGGAGATTGCTCATGGGAATTTAAATTGCCATTAGAGCAAGGCTCGAGTTTGCATAGAACAGAGGCATGAGAAATAGTCTGTAGAACAGAGAGGGGATGACACCTCTCGCTGTTGGGCGAGATGTGGTGAATTCTAATCTCATTATTAGGGAATTGGAACCCAGCCTTCACTGGAACTGCTTCCAGCTCCCCTAAATAAACATCTCCATGATAAACCACTGATTTAAACCCTAATCGACTCATAATTTTCACCCAGAAACAGCTGAATTATTCCAATCACAGAAAGAGACCAAAAAGTTAGGAAGACAAAAATTAATTCTGGGTGAAATTCCTCTCAGCCTGCATGCTTTTTTGTCCCCTCTCTTTCTCTCTCTATACTAAAACAACCTTTTTTCTCTCACTAAAGACTCCCTTCCTTTCACTCCCTCCTTAACCAGATCTTTCAAAAATGGGGCTGTTGTGGCTTTATATAGGAGAGAGGAGAGGGGACGATTCCGTAAATAGGCCTGGCTTAGACTGAATTTACGGATGTGCCACATATTGGTCCGTACAGAGGGTTTGGGGGCAAAGTAGGTAAAGCAGGGAAGTCATGCTTTGAGCGAGGGATAAGAGATTAACTGTACACGTGGCACACGATGAGGATGCGTGATTCTGTGCAGTGTGATTGTATTAACCGTCGATTTCGATGTTCTACTTTTTCTATAATACTAGTGATTTTGACAAAAGTAGGCAATAATATAAAAATCGACACGTTATTATAGAAATTAGAGTTTCAAAATTTATGAGCTCGCAATTTTGAATTCATATCGTTTGTTAAATTAAGAATAAGTTCAAAGTCAATGTGAAGTGTGAAACTTAGATATTTCTTTTTGCAAAATGAATGATTAAGCGATCGCACGTGCGCGGTGAATGGATTTAATACGTTCATTAATGATGTGACATTTTATATATAAAAATATTAAAGTTTTAATAAAAAATTATTAAATTTATTAATTATGTTATAACTTAATATTATTTAATATAAAATAATAAATAATAAAAAAATAAAAACTATATTAATTTATATACTAATGTGATATTGTCATATCAATTATGAACACGTTAAATTATTTTCATTACCATTGTTATTTTAGTGTTTATGATGTAAATGATGTCTTTAATTAGTTAAGTGCCGCAATTGGATTTAATCCTTCATGGTAGGGTTTCTTTTCTTACATGATTATAAATGGATGAGGGCTTGTTTGGTTGATCATGGGATATGGGCCTCAAAATATTTATAGAGTTTATGTTTGAATATGCGACTTTAACGTATTTATGAAACAAACTAGATATTTCAAACTAGAAAAAGTTGTTTCTATTATACAGCTTTCCACGATTATTATTACATGGTTTTAGCTATGTATTCCGATAACTTCTTTTAGATAATGTTGCATTTTTTCACTATTGTTATCATCATGCTCCTCTAGAAGATAATGTTGCATTTTGAATTTATTTTAATATATTCGAATTCGTTTCAATTCTAAATTTTTGAAATCGAATTTATTATATTTTGGATTAATTTTCGTAAAAAAGTTTGGTTTTAACAGAATCGATCAAACTTTTATTATATATTATTTAATTTATTATAAGTTATAACAAATAAATATAAAATATAGTATTTAATTAGTTTTTATAACAAAATCTTATTTATAAATTGATTTCTCTAATGTTGCTACAATCGGTAAATTATTATTTATAATATTGAACATATTTTTGTTCAAACAATTTGAGTATAAAAATTTTAGTTCAAATTATAATATATTTTTTATAAACACAAAACTCATTTCGTCTACCAAAATGGTTTACATTTTGATCCGATACAAGTTTTAATAATGTTTTAGTTTTATTTAGTATATTGTTTTAAATTGAATTGTGTGTATTTAATAAAGTTTGAATTTCACTTAATATATTATTTTAAATTGAGTTGTGTGTAATGGGTGTGCATGTTCATTCGCTATAAATGAAAAAATTTAAACACAAACTATTTTTGTGGATATTTCAAAATAGCAAAAAGTAAAACGAAAGGAGAAAGGAATACTAAATATTAAGTTTTCAGATCCCTGAAAATCGAATTTAAAACGATGTTTAAACTTCAAAGTTGATGGGTTTGGTTTTTAAAATGGTTGGATTAGTTTTAATTTGAGTAAGATTCGGTTTATTTTGTTTTAGGACTAGCTCCTACTAAATTATTGTATATTTATTAGTATTATTATTATTTTCTATATGTATGCCTAAATGATCTACACGTGGATCTCTAAGAGCAAAGAAATCGAGCAATCAATTGCTTCACTATTCTACAACAATCGGAGTGTTAAAATGTATAATTCGATTCGATCGTTATTACCTTTAACATTGTATTAACGTGAATTCATAAAAATCGTTGGATTGAAATAAATTGTTATTTCATTTCCTTATTTGAATTTTTTTTTCCGCTGCGTTTTCGATCCGAACCCAACATAGACTACACAAAGATGCGCATAGATTACAGTTTTTATAAAAAATCGTAGTCTATGATAACAAATATATTACGATTATATGTAGAATATGTAGTGTATACGCTACGATTATATGTAGAATATGTAGTGTATACGTGGAATAGATTACAGTTTTTTACACATGCACTTCAGTTTTAAAATAGTAGTCTATACTAGGAATAGACTATGGTTTTTACAAGCAACCGTAGTCTATGATAACAAATACACTACGGTTATATCTAGAATCTGTAGTGTATACATGGAATAGACTACAGTTTTTTGCACATACACTATGGTTTTAAAACCGTAGTGTATGTGCATTTTTCTAGTAGTGGCATTGTATATAATGCAGTGAGTGAGCCAATCAAAAGAAATAAATTAAGTTCAAATGATTGTCGTTGTTCGACTAAAATTGTTTCGAGTCGCTCACAATCTAACGAGGTCGTCTAGCAATGATAAGTCAACTCAAGTCGTATTCTCAAGGAAGACTTAACATGACAGTTTAATTCTTTGTTCAACAATAAAGTGATTAAAAGATTGTTTAGAGTTTTTAAAACTAGGCAGAAACTATAAATTGGAATAAAAGATAAATCCTGCACTAAGAATAATGAATGCAAGCATAATTGAAAGACATAAAATTTAAAGGGAGCAATAAATCCTAATCTAAAGAAATGAAGAACAAACATTATTAAAAGACATAAAATTGAAGAGATCAATTAATCTCGATCTAAAAGACTGAATGAGATCAATATAAAAGAACGTTAAAATAAAAATGAATTACGAATTAAAGAAGGAAATTGATTCCAATCTAAAGAAGATCTAGATTGAAATCACTACGAAAGAAATGTGAAAGTAAAAGTAACTTGTAATTCGAAAGTGCTAAAAATGTAAAGAAGATAAACGAATAAGAAATACGAAAGCATAAACAAATAAATAAACTCAATAAATAAATCGAAACCCGAAATTGGAATCGGAAGCAAACGTAGTTTAATAATTTGAATAGAAGAATTTGAATCCACAATATGAAAGGAAATCAAAGCAACGAACTTGAATGTTGTATCGGCTATACTTCGTAATCGGAACGTTAACTAAACTCGAACTCTATGAAAAGACTAAGCTAAAAACTCATAAATCTCAACCCTAGAACGAGGAATTGAGAAGTACTCGAAATATAAGTGCGTAGAGGAAAAAAATCACGAACGAGAAATCGCGTTGCCCTTTTTATAGAAGTCGAGAAGTCAGCTGTCGCTTTAGTGACCGCTAACTCGGTGAGTCTGTGAGATCCGTTGTGCCATTGGCCTGCTTTGTCCGGGTCATGCGCTGGGGCTAGCGGTTGCTGACACTGGCTCTTGCTCCCTCGCGCACTGGCTCGGCTAGGTCCAACGAGAGGCCTAGTCAATGGTCTCCTGGTGCTCCGCGGGCACTAACTTATGCTCTTGGCCCTTGTCTTCATTCTCTGTTTATTTCTCGATCTTTTTTTGTCTCGTTTCCGACTTTAGCACTCGTTTAAGTTCATGATCCTGAAACATAAATCGAGTCCAATTATCATACAATATGGAAAAAACTACAAGATGATAAATATATGAGTTTAGAGGAAGTCGCACTAAGTCCTACAAAATTAATTAAGGGACTTAAAAGATGCAATATCAAGACAATTTATGCAACAATTTAAGCCCAATTGAATAATAAATGTATAATTTTTTACTTAATTACATTAAGATTTATACAACTGACACAATTTATATTTTACGAATGTTTCTATTAATTGAGTTTTTACAAAATGAATGTATCGAATTCCAGAGTTATTGCCTCAAGTATTAACCTTATATAATTAGACTAACAATTTATTGAAAAAGATTGTTATTGGTCTTCAATAGGTCTAGACTTTATACGCCTAACCATGTTAATTATTTGTGTCTTTACATTATACTTATAATTTATCTTGTATGCTTCAATGGTTTCTTTGTTATTTGATGAAATAAAAAATTATGGTCCACGTTGACGATGCACTATATTAGATCTGACTAATTCCATAGGTTCCCAATTTTATTTATGTGCATATATATGTGTAATTTTAAGCATTGTTATTGGTGCGAGTAGGTGTCATTAGCGGTGCAAACTATATATTTCATCATTACAATTAGGGTTTATTTGGTCAATAATTAGAATAAGTAATGTGAGATATCATGTGTTTGTGGAATTACAAAACAAGTCAAACAAGTCAAGTTATAATTTTAACAAACATGTGTTTGTGGAGTCTATTACAATAGGTAGTTAGCCTATAAAAATTTGAATATTGCGTGCGGTTTTCATAAATTGAGACTGTAAGCTTCTAAATAATCACGTAAAGACACGCCATATCAGCACCACCCCATCTAGAATCACCTCATTTCAAATTTACATTTTTCTCATTTTTTTGGATTTTAAACTATCAAAATTCATATATTAAAATTGAAAAATTACTAAAAATAAGACTACATCTTCTTCATCCCATAAATGACGCCTACCTCCTATTCAATTCTCCAATTTATTCATCCCTATTTTCAATTGATTGCAAATTAAATCCCCAAATTTGTTTCTCCAAATCAAATCCCCCAAAAATGAAGCTCAAAATATGTTTCCCTACCATAATTAGCTCTCTATTTTGCTTTTTGCATCATTTCCTCTGTTCCTTCTACGATCCCTGCGAACTCGAATTCACATACAAATAGTGGGAAATCTGTGCATACGAGCTCGGTGAATCCAATTATAGTGGTGGGGTGATACCGACAAAGCTAGCACGAGCACAAGGTTCTTTCTTTTTTCTATTCTCTTATTCTCACGCTACTTTTCTGACTCCGCTGGATTATGGTTGTATCATTGAATTTGCTTCATAATCGCACAAAACGTTAAGTGAAACGTGGAAAATGCTTACGACGTGGATCACTTGATATTAGTTTATTGACTATGTGTCTGGAAGGATTAGGCCTTCTGTCCTAAAAAGATGCCAAATAATTATCTATAAACCTCATTTATAATAAACCACTTAAACTCCACTAGAAATATAATTATGCTAATTCTAAAATTAAAATTTTTACTACCTATTCATTTTGAAAATTATATACTACTCCAGAAAGATAAAATTATTCAAAACAGATAAAAGTCTAAAATATAGAGGGAGGGGCTTGCTGCTACTTACTAGCTTTCATTTTCAGTTTGCATGTATTTGATTTTTGTACTATATAGATTTGTGGGATTGGGTTGTCTATATTTGTCTTAAAGGATTTTAAAATAGGAAATAGGAAATAATCTCAACCGTTTAAGTGGATGATCGGACGGTTGAGATCTTGGCCGAGTTTTTCATGCATTGTTATACTACAATGCACGCGCAATTTTTATTTTATAGTAATTAAGGGCAAATCAGTAATTTAATTGTTAAATGCATTGTTTTTAACTGGTAAATGCATTGTTTTTAACTGTAAAATGCATTGTGAAGATGTAATTGAGTTATGCATTGCATTTAACTATTAAATGCATTGTATTTAACTATTAAATGCATTGTATTTTGAACGCGTATAGGAGATTTTTTACCAAAATATCCTTCGTGCATCGTTCAAAGTGATGGAATGCACCGCCTTTTTAAGTAGATCAGATCCGTCCGATCATCCAAATCAATGGCCCAGATCATTTCCTATTTCCTACTTTAATTTCTCTTTTTACCTGAACCACTCCCTTTATATATATATAGAGTGATAATATAAAATAATCAAAAAAATTATAAAAGACAAATAATAGCCACCAACAAAATAATAGTTAAATTCTAGCCATTTATAAATTTTTTGTACTAAAATACCCTTGTAATTATATTTTATATTTTTGAGTATGAATAGTATGAATTGTATCGAATCGTACCATTCATACATGATACTTAATTTTATTAAACTGTATGTACGTATGAATCGTATGAATTGTATCGAATCGTACCATTCATACGTGATACTTAATTTTATTAAACTGTATGTACGCATGAATCGTATGAATGAATATTATTCATATCTTTCATACCATTCGTATCATTCATACAATTAAATTTAAGTAGAAGAGTATTTATGATAATTCACATTCAAAATGGTTAGAATTTAAATAGTATTATGTTTATGACTATTATTTGTCTTTTACTATCTTTTTTGGCTAGTTTGTGTAATTAACTCATATATATATATATATATATATATATATATATATCATGACATCTCACTGCCACCTTAATTTTCACTACAATTATGAAGTTATGAAGTTCCTGTCAATATAAGCATGTGGTGATTGTCCATTTTCCTTTACTTTTTATGCTCACAAATTACATTTTACTATGCCTTAAAATGAATCAAATGTCACGGGATTAAATTCGTTATTTGTTGGCAAATTGTAAGTGGTTAATTTATCGAATTAATGATGCAATAATATAATATTTCAACGTAATATTTTAATGTAGAATTATTGGTCTATTTATTTATTTTTTGCTTACTAATTTGGATATCTATGCCAAATTGTTAGTTTTGAAAAAGTTGAATCCCACCTATATGTTGCTGAAAAATAAGTAAAATATAAAAAATAACTCGTTTCATAATCATTCATAAGTATTATATATATATATATATAGATTTTAATGTAATTTTAAATAAGGTAAATTGAAATAAGGTAAATTAAAAACTTATAAAAAATAACTCATATCATAACCATTGATAAGTATTATATATATTAAAGATTAATTATTTTAAATATGTTTCTTTTTAATGTTATTAAAGATGATTTGTTATTTTAATTATTATATGTATTAAAGATTAATTATTTTTTGAGAATTATTAAATATATAAACTGCAAGTTCCTAAGTTATTTATTTGTAATTATAAGTCTAAATTTTAGAGTGATGCAAAATTCTTTATTCTTAACTCGCTCAAAAGAATATTTAAATGTATCAAGATGTCAAGCTCCAAGGAAACCATAGGTTTGAAATCCATCAATGAACATACCAGAAAGAAAGTGGTGATTGTGCGAATCATTCACCTTTGGGTGCAGAAAGACAAGTTGGGTAAAGAGGGGCTTGAGATGATCATGATTGATGAATGGATACAAATTCCATCTATGAACAATACTCGCGCTCATAGTCAATTGCATTATCCATGTAGACTGTACTTTTTTGAATGCAGGGCAACAAAATTCAAGCCTCAATCTCAGTAGGATATAAAAAGCGATTCACGCCTCTACTCAACGAGGGTCATATATACACAATTGAGAATTTTCAAATACTTGAGAATTCTCCTTCCTTTCAAACATCAAATATAGATCATCTATGGCAGATATGATTTGGGCTTGCCACAAAGGTGTCTGAACCGGAGAAATTTGTAAAAATTCCAGAGTATGGGTTTAATTTTGTTAGTTTTAAGGATGTTCTCTCGCACAATGCATCTTTCTTTTTGGGTACGTATAATATATAATATGTCAAAAGCATAATACATATTATTATGTTCAAATATATTATATTTAATATTTTATATTATAATTGCGCTTCACTTTATGTCGCAGATATCTTGGGCGAAGCCAAAACCCGAACAATTGAAATAAAGAATGTAGAAATGAGGGGTGAAAAAGTAGCTACTGCTGATGTAGTGATAACCAATGTTGAGTATGATTTGAAGTTTTTTATTTTAATGCATTTTTAATTAATTTACAATGTATTTTTAATTTTTTTATTATATTTTTAATTTGTGCCCATATTTTTGTGATAGTGGGACTAACATGTGTATTGTGGGAGTTCTTTGCCCATCAGTTTAAATCATTCATGGAAAATTTGTCAGTTGATGTGAAGGAACCCGTGATGATCGCCTTGTAGTTTGCAAAGATATCCAACTACAAAGGTTGTAGGTTATCCCTCTCCATTCTCATGCCCAACTGATTGAAATTGTGGAATAGTTGCTCACGAGTTATTTGAATTTTAGGGACTAAAGTTTCAACAATGAAGAATGCCACCAAACTTTTTATCCAACCGAATATTCAAGAAGTTAAGGATTTTATCAAAAGGTTAGCAATTGATTATATGATTCATATTTTGATGTTTGGCTATCGGATGATATACACTCACTGAACTTTTAATTTTCTTTAATCATCTTATAATAACACAAAGGCGAGGTGCACACAATGGAATTCAAATTAGTGATTCCATCACTAACATTTCTAGCTATGAATCAGATTTGAACATGATGGATTGACTTAATACCACTTTAGCGAAAACAATTGATGAGCTTAAGGACTCACATGAGGTATCAATAGTAGTATTTAATAATTTAAATAATGTTTTAATAATGTATTATCTAATGTTATTGATTATAACTCCATTATAGGGTGGCACTTACATAAGCAAAGGTATAATAAAAGATTTTCACCCAACAGAGTCATGGTTTTATGATTCGTGTGGGAATGACAGATGTCACAAAGGAGTTCCGAGAGGTACTAAAGTTGGAGACGTTTGCAAGAAGTGCAACCGTCAGATTGGATCAATAGTTCCCAAGTATCACTATTATTTATCTTAGTCACACCACTTAATTTATCTCATACAAAATGTCATTTATATATGATTTATTTCATATGAATTCACTCACGCCGTAAATAATAATTAGACAAAAATTGAAGCATGACGTGCAAATATTAAGGTTTTTTGAAACAAAATTCTTAGAATTCAATCAAGCGTGAGCATCAATTCAATTGGAATTCATTATTTATACGATTTGGAATGTAAATTTAAAAATTCATATTTCATTTATAAGCTCAAACAAAATTTGTGTACTGTAACAAACAACTTTATTCTAGATGATGGAAAGCTTATTACTATTATAACTATTTATTAAATTTACATAGTTGCTTTAATATTTATAAATAATACATTTACGTAATAAATTTGTATTTATCATAATACATTCTTGATAATTCATTTTCTTTGTTATGTATATTATTAGATATATGCTCAAGGTGTTTGTGGAGGATTGTAGTGATTGTCTCTACTTCACGATATTTGAGGATTGCGCACTTCAATTTCTAACCAAGACAGCTGCCCAAGTAATGGAAGAAATTGAAAAAGAGGTGGTATCTTTTTTTAAAACTAACAATTTGGTCTCCAATTATTTTTTTATTTCTCTGATTAAAATAATGACACTAATGTTATACATTTAATATATTAAAGAGTGGTGATATAAATGGAATGCATGAGATCTTGGAGACGATGTTGGAGAGAGTATGTCTCTTTAGGTTTGAAATTGGGCGTTTTGCCAACCGTGTTTACACCGTCAAGAAAATAATAGAAGATTCAAGTATCAAATCTCAATTCCCATCCCTGCGAATTCATGTAAGTAATGTTTTGAATTGATAATTTTTTAACGTTGTGGTTATCTATATTTTTGTTGCTTAAATATGCATAAGTGAAAAAATATAGTGTCATTCAATTATTCATAGATCACTTGGTCACAATCTCACTTAATAATCGGGTAAGAATAGTTAATCGTGTTAAAAATATGTTGGAATTTAATTTTTTGCAGATAAATATACTTATATATATACATTGCTTTATCAATTTCGCTACTTAAAATTGGAATTGTGTGTTATTCATGATTAAGTGAATAAAAACATGTATGCAAAATGTTTTATATAATTTGATATAATAAATCAATTTTATATTATTATTTAATTTTATGAATTACATATCTGAAACGGTGTAAGTTGTCTATACTCTTTTCCTTGGTAAGATTAATTGAATCATGTCAAAATTATAGGAAGTGGAATCCAAGTTAAACAATTGCAGAAATCTGACAAATAAGGGTGCTAATGAAGAGGTACTATTTTACTATGTGATAACAATTCTACAAAATAAGTTTTCATTAAAAATTGTACTTTAGATTTCAATTATATTTAAACTTCTTATATTTATTGTTGGAATATATTGAAGAAACGTCTTCAACCTCAACAAACAATTATATGACTCCTCTCAAAAGAAGATATGATGATTTGTCCAACGATAATATAGATGGTGGTAATATACAGTTATCGGTAACGAAGATTTGGAAGAAGTAGAATTTTGATGTTGCTATTTTCGTTTTTAATGTCATTCCAATGAGACTTTGATATTTTCGTTTTTAACGTCAGTCCATTTAGACTTTGCTATTTTCTTTTTGAATAATGATTTTCATTAACATAATAATATGACTTATTAATATTGTCATTTCATTTAATTTATTATTTAACTCTTTTTATGGAATTGCACCTGCGCATCTATCTCTTATCTTATCTTAAATTAAATGATCATTTTCGTGACATATTGACATTCTCCATACTGGCATAATTTAACTTGAAATGAGTAGTTGAAACTATTGTTAGTAAACTAATAAAAAAATGAGAAACTAACTACAATTAATATCAAATACTAACTTTTAACTTTAATTGATAGTCTACTTCTTATTTGGAAAGTTTTTTCATATTTAAATATGAAACTTCAAATATTTTTTAGCTCTATATTTGGGGAATAAACTTTGGCTTGCTTAATATTACCAAGTTTTATAATGTGAAATTACAAGAGAAGACAAATATAAATAGTAATAATAAGGGATGGTATGAGTATATTTTGGATATATTATTTATCGACTCCTAGAAAAATAATAGTAACAAAATGAGTTTGCAATATAGAATGTTCGACCCCTACATAAATTTGCAATTCAACTTAGCATCGCCTACCAAATGATCGATGATTATGACATAAAATGAGATAATACTGATGATGACCGATATCGTGATTATGACATCAAGACAATAACAATAGACTAAATTGGTGATGATTGGAGTGTTGTGCTATTGAAGAGAGTTCATAAGAGAAATAAGACAAATTGAATACAATAAAAAGAAACGACTTTTTCGGGAAATATTTACTATAACATCTTTTATGATTTTCCTTTTAATATTAAATTTCATTTAATTAAGTTCGATTAATAAAGTAATTTTGTAAATTTTTTTTATAGAATTAACATGTTTTGTTTTCGTGCTTATTATTTACTTTTTAGAGTTTAAGATGCGGTTGTCATATAAATAGATGAGTTGTTATATTATCAATAGCTTAATTTATTTTTATTATTCAATTATAATAAACTAAGCATGATTGTAAAATCAAATCTGAAACTTTGATAAATAATAATTTTTCGTACAAATTTATTAAATATACAAAATCATGGGCACATTTAAATTGATGTTTTTTCTTACACTTATATGTATGCATGTACCATTTACCATATTAATAGGAGCGAACTGGATTTATGAATTATAGTACATTCTTTTTATTTAAGAATTAATTATTACCTTTTTCGAAAATAAATTAATTATTTAAATATATGAATGAAATTATTTAAATTGAGATTTGATAAGAAATATATCCTTTATCTTAAAGTTGATAATTCAATTATTTGGTTAGTGAAAATAGAAAAAATACAATATTAATTTAAATTATAAGTTCAGTTAAAGACTTTTTATAGAACTGTAGTACACAATGGTGATGGATTGTGATATATCATATTGACATTGTTTACGGCCACGACTTTGATGGCAGATTCCCGTCGCAATATTCGATAGTTTTCGACCAAATTTAAGGCATCGCTCAGTTGGTATATATGAAAGAAGCAGCTTCAAAATTGATAGTAGTTTGAGTACCAAAGACTACTTAGTGTTAGAGCAGTTAAAAGAGTCCATCCAAGTTGACAGTAACGCGGGCCCACCACGGTGGTTTTCTCAATTAGAGCGTGGTTTTGCATCGATACAGTCTCCCCTCTACTACTCTACTTACCTAGGATTGATGGTAGTAGACATCGCCTTAAATTGCATCATCAAAACCTGGGAGAGTAAGCTCATATTCAACTTCCCTATTATATACAGAAAAAGTTATGTATGTAGTTATTTATATACTACACTTTGTGCAATATTTAATATTGTATAAATATATAAACGTTACTTATACATACCCTACATTTGTGCCATTTTCTCTATGGTTTGCATGTGTAAAGAATTTTGGATATACGGTGCTTGCATATTCTTGCTGCGGATCGAACACCACTTGTAGACCTAGAAAGATATACGGTGCGGCTGCATCAAAGAAAGATAAGGCAAGTCCATCCATTAAGAGTGTACAAGATCATTTCCAAATACTGTAATGGTAATGTTGACCACACAAAGGAAACTTTCCATATGCTATGAAAGACAACTTTTTTGTTTATACATCAATAAATTTCGCAAATTCATTCCCTGCATATAACTCCCTCTCATTTAAAAGACACAATAAATAAAAACTGAATCGTGAAATAAATAAAAACTGAATCGTAAAATAATGGTTGTCATATATCGTACAGTACATAATTATTATATTTTTGTATCGGTATTTACGGATGATTAAAATGTTTTGACACTATTGCCTCATATATAATTTTAAGACTAAAACTATTTTATATGTTGTTATTAATTTTTGGTTGAAATTAAAATTTTCTTTTTATTATAATTTTTATACTTTTTTGTATAATAAGTTTATTTTGACATTATCATATTTCTAGAATTTTTGTTATTCATGTAAAAGAAGTACATTATACAAAATATTGTTAGTTTGTATGAAATCAAAGCTAAATTATGCTTATATATTTTTTCGTATTTATTTGCTGATACTTTTTAAAAAATTGTCTGCGGACTAATTAATAATTTACTCATAATTATCTTTTATTGGTTGCATTTTTAAATTCATAAAATAATTTTCACATAAATTAATTTCCATAAATTTTAAAGACTAATTGTGTTTTACAAGTGTGATGATTTGGTTGTTGAAACAATTAATTATTATTTTAGTTCTAATCAAATTAATTTATTTTTTATATTAGTAAATTTTGTGATTTTTCCTTTTTTATGTGCAGAAATATGTTATACAAAATATCATCGGTTGGTTTTAAATTCTATATTGGGAGAAATTGTACCAGGTTGTTCTCAAAATGCAAGTCAACTTTTGAAGTTTACAATTATCAACAATGAGAGGTTTAAAGGTTCGGTGGAATACGTGAAATATTTTTTATATGGGATTAGATATACATGTAGTAGAAATTGTTTAATTTAGTAGTACATTATTAATATTATTATTTATGAAATTATAATATTTGTTATTTTATGTAGGTGATCATTGTTCTTTATTTTGTAGCGGACGTATTTTGATGATCGTACTATATTGCAAAGTTGTAAATCTATGATTACTAATAGCGCTGGAAAAAACAGTTGAGAATTTTATGGGAGAAAGATTAGAATGTTACCTCTTCATCTTGGAACTGCAATTATGTTGTTACTCGATGCAACAATGCAAATAATGATCTTCAAGGTTAATTTTATTGTATTTATTTTTAACTATTGAGATTGCAAGTAAGTAAATAAAGTTGAATAGAAAAAGTCAACAAAAACTTAAAAGCATTAATCTATCATTAAAACAACTAATAAAGCTTTATTGAGGATGCGTTGGTAGTCGTGTATAAAGCAAATGGATCGTTATTAGTGGGACGGAGGGAGTACAAGTCACACTTAGAGTAACACTAGTCAATATATGATTACCTATTTTACGTATCTGATTAATAGGTTAGGTTGTTTGATTACAAAAGAGAAGTAAAATCATTCATTGATCAAAGTAATCCTACTTCTAGAGTTGCACATGGTGATCAAGCATGAAAAACTCTTAAGCACGAATCAAACAACCATTAAGAAGATCAAATTAAAGCATTAAACCATAGATAAGAAACAATCAACCCTATATAAGAACTTAGCCAACCATATTGAAAAGTAAATCCATAGAAAGATTCATTGAAGATAACTTACTAAGAATCCACAATTCGGTTGCTAAATCCCTTAAATCCTTGGATACCCCAAGGCATTAAACTAAGAAAAACAGTAAGAACAAGTGTTTTGGGAGAGTTTTTACAAGTTACAATGGTTGGCCTCTGAAAAATGACGCCTAGAACAATTAAAACACGCGCCTAACTGCTAGCCAGCGGTCGCTGGCTACAGCCTTCTGACCCTCAGCATAAAACTTCCCAGCGATCGCTGGGATACCCAGCGGTCGCTGGCTACAGCCTTCTGACAAGCATAAAACTTCCCAGCGATCGCTGGCTGCGTGCTCCTGTCCTCGTCTGCTTCTGCAGCCCAGCGATCGCTGGCTGCATTCTTCAGCTCCTTGTGTGCTCTTCTCCTTCCCATTCCATGCTCGTACGCCTCTTCTTCGCCCGGCTTTGCATTAATGGTCTTTTCAGCACTAATCCTCGCTCAAATCATCATCTTCCACTCCATCCTGCGTAATACACGACAAAATAAGCACCGGCGTAAAGACGAGCTAAAACAATACGAAAAACATAAAAAATAAAGACATAAACACTACACAACGAGCTAAAAACGTAACAAGAATACACTAAACATACTGACAAAATATCTGTAATTTTATGTTCATATTTTCGTGTATATATATATATATATTTAATTTGATTAAACATTTGATTTTGTTTGTTCATTTTCTGTATTTATATATTCATCACTAACAATTTTCTGTTTGTAATTTGATCTTCTAAGAAAATTGAAATATACGTGTGTGATTCTTGTGTGCAAATTCAGAAATTAATGAAGCATTATTGCAATTTGCCGTTTTATTTGATTGAAGCAAATTTCATTAATGATTAATGTGAAGCAGTTTTGGTAATATATTAATTGCTTTGGTGGTTGTAAACTACTATCGCCCTTATTCTTTTGGGGTTTAAAATTAGAATGTATGCATTAATGCGAATGTGCAAAGCATGCCTGCCTGTATAATTATTAGTTGGGCATATGAGGAAGTCTATGCTTATTTGTTTTTCCTATATAGATTTTGGTTAAAAGAAATTATCTATTATTTCTTATAAATGTATATACGCACTAATGATGCTTATGTGTCCAATTAATACTTATGTAACAAAAACTAACTACTTGGTTGTTGAGATGCAGCCGAGACTCATATGACAATGCTACATTATTATTATTATTTTTTTATTAATTTTTATTATTATATGTCAAATCAATAAATCTTGACAATAATAAACATTTTATTAAAATTTTAATATTTATCTACTAGCATGTCATATTATTTGTGGGCATATTAACCGGCTCGCAACCCATGAGTGATCATTTTTGTTTTACTATTCTAATGAAATTGAGGGTGCAAGCTCTGTTTTGGGGGCTTGGGTATGAAATGCTTTATGGTGTTGATTAGTAATGACAAGCCCATTTAGAGTTGTCAAAATGGGTTCGGTCTAATCCGTCTATTCAAAGTGTTTGAGTTTGAAATTATGCTCAAATTTTGTTATCTATTTTTAGAATTATTATAATTATTTCTTATTAATTAATAATTTAATATAATTTTTCATAATAAACACACTTATAAATTAATAAATAATAATTAAATATATCTACTAAACTCTTTCTTAACAAATTTATGATATATATCAATTTGATTCTTGTTAAATAATGATGTTTGAAATACTTATGATACACATGTTATATTTTATGTTATCTTTTCATAATATATCTACTAAATGTCATCACATCTTATGATACACAAGTAACATGTTGGGAACCCTAAAGTTATTTTGTTTTGATGATGGCCTTTCGAAACACACTTAGCTGTTTTTCTTCTAGCTTAAACTGTTCTAAATATAAAACAGATCACTATATATAAAGTGTATCGTGTTATGGAACAGATTAGGAGATGACTTGATATGTAAAGGAAATATCCCTATAGAAGTCAATCTCAAACTTAGTATAGGATGAAGGTCAAGATTTCATGCCAAAAAGAATCGATCTGCTGTAACAGACAGCGACCAGATCGATGCCTACAGCGAGGAACCAGAACGATTGAGTCATCAACTCACCAGCTGACATCATCCTACACATCATATGTTCTTGCCACGTCAAGATCAAAGTCCATCCAACTGGGATTGGAAAGAATATCTTCGTTTAACACATAGAAGGAAAGAGACCGTTAAGTAATATACTTCACATAACTCAAAGATTGAGTCAACCTTTCCTATATGGCAAGAACAGATATGATGGAAACCATTGATTGACAATATACTATCTATCTCACGCCAATCAACAACGGCTAGAATTTTATATTCAATGCCTATATAGTTGAAGTTAGAGATCTGGAGAACTGTTAGAGAGAACACACACGCGAGCTATACTGTTGTCATACCTTTAAGCAATTTGCTATCCAGACTAAGAGCTTCAACACTCTGTGATTTTACATCACATCAATCATCTCGATTCAAGTCTGTCTTATCGAGACAAAAGGAGATCACCCTGCTAGCTAGTAGTTCTCTAGTGGTAACGTAGAGGTAATATGTTGTAAAGGGACACGACCCTTAATTCATGCATAAGTATCTGTCTAGTTTTGATTGGTACTTGTGACTCGTTCTCCACGAGTATAAAGAAGCAGAGTATCCTAGTAGTGGATAATCTGGTCTAGTTTGGACCAGATCGTGGACGTAGGGATTTCCGGAACCACGTTAAACAGCTGTGTGCTTTACATTCCTGCACTTTATTTTCAGTTGTTTATTATTCTAACTCTTTGCACTATCATCAATCTGCATCTCAATCAATCTTCTTAACATTCTGGATAATTACTAAGATTTTCTAAACAAGAGCAATCACTAATCCACCATTATTCCGCACTCACTCAACACTGAGAAAGTAATAAGATCACTCTTATTATTAGCTAAGTGTACTCACTAGAGAGTAATCTGTTTGGACCAAGACTGCTATCGATATGTCTAGTCATCTACGAGCAATTTCTTACATAGAATAGCTTGAACTCTCATATAACTTGTCAAGTAAACTGGAAAGTTTGTATTTGGTGTATTCCCCCCCCATACACCAAACCTTACTCTTTCGGGACCAACATAACACAATACATGTTTTATAATTTTATATGTTATACTCTTTAACAAATACTTATATAAGTTTTAACTAACGTCATACCATACTATTTATTCATATATTAATATATTATACTCTAATTTTAAATTTATGATAGAAAATAAAAGTATTGATGAAATATTTACATCTTATATTATATTATATGTATATTAACAAATGAGAATTAAATTTGCAACACTACTACATAATATGTACATTTATTAGTATATTTATTCTAATCAAGACTAAAAGATTAAAAAGTAAATTATATATGTATATTAAATTTATAATATTTTTTCTTAAATAATACTATAATATATTGTATGTTATTAATATAATGAATTAAGGTTATATTTAATGTTTGGTTAATATTAAAAAATAAAAAAATATATAAATTTTTTGATAAATATCGGTATATACCGAAATATCGGTACATACCGATATACCGAACATACGGTATGTACCGAATTTTTGGAATATACCGAACATACCGTATACCGAAATTTCGGTATAGTTCGGCATACCGCAGTATGGCCAAAATCCATACAGATACCGTACAGAAAAAATCGGTATACCGTTAATTACGATATTTTCAATTTTTTCGATATGGCATGCTCAATATACTGAATTTTCGGTATATTTACCCACCCTTAGATGTAATCCTATTTGTAAAGGTTGGTATGGGAAAAGTGAAATTGTAATATTTTTAAAAATATTTTTGTAATATTGGTCAACATTGGGTGGATTTGTCATCTCAAGCACATCAAATTAAATTGCTTGAATGAGAGTGTTCATAGTTTCAGACTAATAAAAATAATCTATTATTCTCACACAAGTCTAACAATGAATTGAGGGGAGGGTTCATGGATATTTTTCTCATAATGCAATGTATTTTTGAATTAGATTATCAAAAGTAACATAACTTTAACGTTGTTTGTCCGTTCAACTATTTTGCTATCAAACACGGAGTTTGCGCCTTTTGGCCATAAAATGCCAACAACTAGAATGATTTACTGCATATTCCGCACTGTTAAAACTGCTTACTAGTTTTTCATTTATTGCCACCACACTCATATCAAGATTATAGCTGGATCTTACATATTATTATTTATATCTCAAAAACTTGTTCGAGTAGATATATTTAGTGTTAAATTATACTCCCTCCGTCCCACCTCAATTGTCGCATTTTATATTCAAATGAGTGTATTATTACAATCAAATGGGACAATTGAAATATGACAGATGGAGTAATATTATAACGTTTATTGTGAAAATGGCAAGAACAAATGAAGTAGTTGATGGGAGTATTCAAAAGAGCAAGAGTGTGAAGAAAGGGCATGAGGAGGGAGGAAAGTATGCTAGATACTCAAAAGAGCAAATAACACTCCTCAATGAAGCTTATGCTTTGCTCTCAAATCCAAATCATTTCCGTGGCAACAACTTATACGTGACCACCCTGCTCTGAGGGGTATAGACAACAAACAATTGAAAGTTTGGTTCCAAACCGCAGGTGATAATTATTTTTTATACGGTTTCTCGTCTTCATGTAAAATATTTATTATTTTTACTTTTTTCTTGTTTTGCATCTCATTTGTTTCGCCAATTGTTATGATTTAGCAACGCTTCGATATATTTGATTATCTTAGAGTAGTAGTAGATTGTTTATGTTGATTTAGATGCGAAACTTAAATATTTCATATATGACTTAAATTTTGAGATGACATTTAAATTTAAGGCATATATGAAACATTTATGTTTCGCGCCAACATAAACAATGTATTACAGCAAGATAATCAAAGATATCAAAAACATTGATAAATCAATAACATATTAACAATGGATTAATAAAGATCATCTATTAGTCATCAAATATGTTATAATATCCATGAAAACATATCAAGTCATTTTGTGTATATATTATTTTGAGTATTTTTAAAAAATTACCTATTTTGAAATATTCTCAACCAAAAAACTTCCATTTTCCCAAAGATAAAACCGTCATTTAACGTTCACCTCTCCAAATCTAAAAACACCTTAGGGTGCTAATATACTATGTTATTATGTATATAGAATTTGCCGGTGATTCTATAAAAGGACTAATGTAAAATTTGAAGCTTGTCCTCAAATAAATTATTTAAATATATGTTAAACTATGTTCATATATAATTTTCTGAATTGGTATTCAAGTGTTAACAGATAGATATTGGTTACAAGATTTGTATCAACATAGTTTCCTTTAAGTGACTGAATCATATTTTTATCCATTTTAAGTCGAGAATAATTTTTCACACATTAAAATAGTTTCTTTTTTGGACATGTTTTATCTTTTCAGATGTCGTGAAAAGCAGAAGAAAGAAAGTGATTATATTGTGTCAGATAACATACGACTGACTGCAGCAAAGAAGATGTTGAAAAAAGAGAATCTTGGATTATAATCATAGCCCAACTAATGAGTGAGAACGAAGACTTGCGGAACCAAGTCACTAATGTATGTCATCTTGATTTCAAAATTCTATTTGTATAAATTATTTGGAACTTGATGAACTGTTTATATAATACTTACTTTGATGCATGCAATTAACTTGTAGAAATTCCACCAATCAACTCAACCATCAGCATGCACGTAATGATTCTCAGTTGCCCAGTATTGTTGCTGAGTTGGGGTGGGTACTAAAAACATCACCCAAATACATAAATTCAACTAGTTGTCATCTTGTGTTAATTGTACTTTTTGATTTTATTATCTTATAGCCTTGTCTCACTGGCCGAGGAAGCTAGGGAAGAGTTCCTTTCTAAAGTTATTGAAACTGCTATTGATTGAGTCTCTGTTCCATTGCCAAAGGTTGTGGCTCTTAGCCTCTTATTGAATTAATCAATCTTAGATCATTTGCATGTGCTTCTTGATTCATGTATTACTTTACTTTTCAGA
The DNA here is from genome assembly GCA_026898415.1 of Leonotis leonurus. Lineage (NCBI taxonomy): Eukaryota > Viridiplantae > Streptophyta > Magnoliopsida > Lamiales > Lamiaceae > Leonotis > Leonotis leonurus. The sequence goes on along the minus strand of JAPKLX010000100.1, from coordinate 528,654 downwards.
TGCGAAATCCTTTTTCACATGGTATGATTTATGTGTCATCCTCTTGCATTGGAGCGGCAGCACGTGCATATGCTACAATATCTCTTGAGCCATGCAAGGTAACATAAGTCTCATATATTAGAGATCATGTTTCCTATTTAGCAGCACTTGATAGCTTTCTCAGAATTGCTCTCTTTATCTTATCAATTTCACTAAGTCATGACGAATGAGTTGAACAAGAAAGATGATCAAATTTGATGGCATGAGCTCACATCAATCCCATAAAGGTAAACATAAAAGAAATCAATACTTAAGTTCTTGTTTGTCATTTTCTTTGTGTGCAGGTAATTGAAATTCTCAAAGACCGTACCTCCTGGTCTAGACATTGTCGTAATATGGATGTCATTGCTCAATTTCCTGCTAATAACGGGGGATCCATGGAACTCATCTATTCACAGGTATGCAACAAAAGTGTTTATTTAGTAAAGGCGTAGCATGAAGGGTTTTACAATGAAAACATTTACCTTTTTGCTCAGTATTATGCTCCCACCATGATGGCAAGTGCTCGAGATTTCTGGACATTAAGATACACTTGTCTTTTGGAAGACGGTTGTTTTGTGGTAAGACTGTTTCATCTTCTTGTGTTAAGAATCTATGATGGTATTGTTTATCTGATTTTTACTACCATGTATTTGACTTTTGTTCTTTTCATTTTATAACAAGATGTGCGAGAAATCAATTTCTAGTTGTGATGGTGCCCCAAGTTCACCTGTTGCACTAGAATTTGTGAGAGGACAGTTGTTGGCTAGTGGTTGTGTCATTCGTCCTACTGAAGGGGGATCAACCATATACCTTGTTGAGCACTTGAATTTGGAGGTGTTATTCATTTCTTCAACCATCAAACTCCACAAATAATATTTTAGTTAAATTTATGTGTTGAAGATAACGTGTGAGGTCCTTTGGCCACGTGGTGAATGAGAATAATGGCCACCAAAAGCCTACTCTTGTGAGGTCCTTTGGCCACAGACTTAGTAGGTAAGACTCTTGAATTCACAAGTATTATTTTGTTAGCTTATTTTGTATATATAAACTCTGTGAATGATACTGCACAATGAAGTTCTCATTCATAAATAAGGGAGCATATTGTATCAAATGTTTGTGACTTCCATAAAGACACTTATGTTTAGTGTTATAAACTATTACAATTTTGAAAAAAAAAAATCAATGATAAGATATTATAGATTCAAACTTTTATACTCAAATCATTTTAATGTCAAAAAATCTCATTTATTGTTATACTATTGAAGCAACACTATTTAGCTCTAGCATGCAATCCCAAGCCCAATAAGAAAATGGTTCATTTCTAACAAGGTTTTTGTGGTGTTGATTCCTAAGTGTAGTGCTTCTTCCCTTATGCTGTCCATTGGTACTAGTAGAGTAGGATTGCTCCAAAATACAGAACCTCTAGGTATAACCTTTCGCTCAATCATGACATAAGTACGCAGTTTTTATTGTATCGGCTCACAATCTCACCAATTGATCTTTACGGTGCTTCACCAATTAGATTCTTTTTATTTTATCCATAGAAAAAATAAGCTATGTATATCTATTTATTTTCTTCATATTTCAACTTTTATGAATATAAAGTTTCTTTCTTTTCTACGGCTGATAAAAATCGTTGTTTTAGACGATGCATATGTAGAAAGCCCTTTTTGTTTTTCTTTTTTTACTTTACTTCTATAGTGAAGATAGTCGCACGTAATGACAGATCACGACCATATTATTAAAAGCTTGTGGTAAGAATAAATTTCGTTCTAGTGCTCGAAAATAATATTTCAAAGCTTTCGTATGTTCTCCATTACTTGTATGGATAAGACCTATATTATAGAGTATATAACTTCGATCATATGGATCAATTTCTAGTCGCACATTAAGTTGTCGTTTGGTTGAAACAAAAGGAATTTGTGTAAGAAAATATTATGATTCTTAATTTACATATTTATAGTTGTTACTCACGTATTATTGAAAGTAAAATATTTATTAAATTATTTCTGAAAACAAGTTCTTAAAAAAAGAAATTGTAATTCATCTGTCCTTTAAATATGTCTCACTATTATTTGAGATAATTATTATAAAGAAAATATATAGAAAGTTGATATACTCCACTTTTCAATGGATGTCTAAGAGGTGTTAAAAAGAACCATAACTGAATGGTAGTTGTGTAGGGAACGATTTGGTGCCGATTTTAAATGTTTGAAACCATAAATTGTCTTTCTCAACATTTATTTTCATATATATTTTTTTTATCTTTTATAACATATATAATCATTGTTTATAATTTATAAAATTACATTTTAACTAGTAAATTCATATAAAGCTAAATATTTTTTAAGGCGATTCTAAAAGAACCGGTGGCCTTAGGAACCAGAACCGTCGCTTTGAAATCGACACCATATTGTACGGTTTTGATTCCGAACCGTGAACCATAATAATCATAGTTCGCTCATGATTTCGAAATAATGAAACTATGAACCAACAATTACATTACTATTTGAACCGGAACTTTAACAATGAACACCTTAACAATGTTCAAACAATAGAAGTGAGACTAGGGAGAGAATATTAATTATCATCGTTACTGTTTATATAGTTATTTTGAATAATACATTGTTATAGTAGATTTATATTAACATAATATTATTAACTGCATTGATAAAATTCCTTCTCTCCATGATCTTCTAACTTATTTTATTATTTTGGTTCATCCAATTTCTTTTATCCATTTTATATTCTTCATTAGCAAGTGAATCCACACATCTTACTTGACTTATATCCTCAACACACTTATTTTATCAAATTTGTCACTATTAAACTTACCACTATTTTTTCTTTATTTACAATACACATTTAATTAATAAATAACCTCAAACACTTATTGTACTTTAAAATAAATCCCACCAATTTCTATAACCTTTCACCAACCCAATTAAGTATGAAGATTGTCAAGGGTGAGAGTAATTGTTATCATCCCTATGATATTGCTTTCATCATCATTTACTATTATTATTGTTTTTATTTCCTATGTTATTGCTGCTGCTATTATCATCATTATTATTATCGACACATTTTTATAATATATCTACATCTTATATATTAAATTAATAATTATAAAAAAATATTACATTGTCAAGCATGAAAGCAGTGATAAGATAGAGTTTACATATTATAATTATAGCTTATTTATTATATTATATGTTTGATGAACTTATATCAAACACCAGAAATAAGAATTCTTGTAATTTCCTTTTAAAAAATCCCAGCAGTTTCCTTAGTACTATCCCTAAAAATCAGGTAGACAACATTAGCTATTTTATATCATTTGACTTTTAGTTGATTTGGCCTCTTCTGTTAAAAGACTGAATCTTTTAGTTATGAACTTGAATTTGTGATGTGCTCAAGTGAATGTTTGAGGCTGTTTGCAAGTTGAGATATCACCATTTAATTTATTCAAGCTTCAATCAATATTTGCTTAATATAGTAAGTGGATGTTTATATAGGGGCTTCAATGATGCTGTGAATTGCTTCTCTGAAGATGGATGGGCATTGATTAGTCCTAATGTCTCTGATGATGTCATTACATGCATTAAGAGAACCGACAACTTCGGACCTTCTGCTATTTTCGATACTGTAATTTGTGTGAAGTCCTCTTTGCAACTTCAGGTGAGTGTTTTCAGCATTACATTACATGATGAAGTTTAGCAGATGATAAACATGATTGTGTGTTTGTTGTAGTTTTGCACCCACCAAGATTCTTGATTAAGCCAAAAAAGTGAAATTTATTTTGTATGTGGCAGAATGTTTCACCTGCAAAAATGGTTAAGTTCCTCAAAGAGCGCAGGTTGAACTGGATGAGCTTCAACTTCACTACCCATTCAGAAGCGTTTTGCAAAGCTGCATCCTTTGCATTTCCCGGAATGGGTGCTCATAATCTCTCCGGAACTGCTGTTTTGGTGGGCCACACCAATTACGAAGATGAGGTTTGCTTCACTTCACCATGCTTTTATGTTATTCTCTATTGATCGGTCTTCTTCGAAATGGTGAATCAGATGCTACCCTTAATCAAGTTGCCTGTGATGTTTCAGTCTATTTATTTTTTCCCATGTCAGATAATGGAAATTGTACGATTTGATAGCATTGCTCATGGCCAGCATAATACTTCTTCTGGGGATTTGTATCACTTGCAGGTTGAGTCATCTTTCTTATGTTATTGCCTATTCTTGATTCATGTTTACGAGACTAACAAAGTGTAAGTAAGCATACTTACTGTTCAGCATGACGGTGGACTCGAACTTGAGACTTTTGGCCTTGAAGGGAAATCATATCAAAACATAACAACTTATTACTCTTTCTGAGTTTAGTGCATTAGCCTGTAATGTAATTTTAGACTTGACATGATTGGTAACTCAGAATATTCATTGGGCTGTTTATGCAGATTAGCAGCGGAATGGGTGATAATGAAATTGGAACTTGCTCAGAGTTAATCTTCTCAGCTGTTGACAAGAGTATACCCGGAGATGCTGTTCTGCTGCCTACCGGATTTCGAATATACGCGGTAGGTTCAAATACAGTGCTGGTCCATCCCTTTCTGGTTCACCATATTGCTTACTTCCTTCCTACAAAGATAGATAACTATCTTTCTATCTGTGTATTACTTTATTATGTCCTTGGTTGTTTAGTCAATTACAATGGTCCATCCCTTTCTGGTTCACCATATTGCTCCACTTCAGCATACAACGACCCGTCCGCAGTGGTCACAATGGCCTTTCAGTTTCCATTTCAAGCCCATCTTGTGGAAGATGTCGAAGCCATGGCCCGAGATTATATCCGACATGTGGTTTCCTCTGTGAAACAAATCTCTCTGGAAGAAATGGTGCAGGAATCAAATGCAGCCACAAACTTTGTCGAAGTAAATCCACTCATGGAAGCAATGATGCCAGTATCAAACACTGCCACAAACTTTGTTGGAGAAAACCCACTCATGGAAGCAATGATGCTAGTATCAAATACTTGCACAAACTTTGTCCAAGCAAATCAAGCCATGGAGGAGTTCAATGCTGCTGTCAACCTTTCCAACTTAATGTGCCATAGTTACAGGCAAGAACACAAATTATTTCCATCATCTGAGATTGTGATTTAAGCACTCTCTTTCTATCAGCATATGATTTAAGTTTACTGCTCTCTTTTTGCTTTAAACAGATCATATTTAGGTGTGGATATGCTTGGCATCAACTTCGGGTCTGCTGTTTCGGTGTTGGAACAGATGCAGAATCACCCCTATGCCATAATGTGTTTCTCATTGGTGGTATGTTTATTTCACATCTTTTATCCAGATTGTGTGTGTTTTAGCTCTTTATGATTGAGAAATTGTTCCTGTACTGTAACAGTCAGTCCCTGCCTGCATCTACTTCAATCAAGCCGCGCTCAACATGCTAGAGACGACGCCGGATAATATGCAGCTGCTCTCAATGGATAGTATTCTCGGCAGAACGAGTAATTTATCTATGTATTCCATCCTCCCTACGATACTGCAGCAGGTATAAATTCTATGATGAAACCTCTAACTGCTTTTTATTTAGATTATGTTTGAGGGGCGTTGTTTTGGGTCGTGACACTCGATAAATGTCAGGGGTACGCGATGATGCCACCTGGGAACATTCTATCAGCGATGAACCGGTTCGTTTGGTACGGACAAGCTGTGGTGTGGCAAGTGCGGGCTGCGGATGGTTCTCTGAGTGGCCTGGGATTGTTCGTTGATTGGTGCTTCAACCAACTGCTCGGAGCTTAGTCTTTTCTACTACTAGTTGTTTTCATTTGATGAATTTGTGGAGACTTACTTGGTTTTCTATCATTTGAATTGGGTTCATGAGAACGTACAACTTCATGCATGGATGCTAAGTCATTGTGCTATCATTTCATCAATAGGTAGATATATTTTCACAATGACATATTTGTGCTATGATTGCAAACGAACTGAGCTATTGTAGGATTTTTATAGCTTGATGAAAAAAAAAACCTCGACTTGATATTAAACGAGCTGAACTCGAATCTTAAAAGCAAGCTTGAATTTTTTTTTGAGTCGAGCTTGAACCTTATGATGCTCGATTCACTAGACTCGTGAACATGTTAGAGTTCATATATAAAATTGAGTTTGTTCGCAAATATGTTCGCGAGCTTTTTGTACTAGTTTTGTTCATGAACCTAATTCATAAAAAATTAGGTAACAAATATTTGAATTAACTCAAATTTAAGCGTGTATATGAGCATTGATTAGTTGAACTTGAGCTCAAACTTGAATATTATATAATCGACCATATAACGAATCGAGTTTGATCACCGAAATTAGAGTTCAAAGACAACCTCAAGCCGAACTTTTACATTAGTTAATAAATCAAGTTCGAGCAGATCAGTATTCTACTCAGGTCGATTGACTATAAACCTCCAATTTGTGGATGTCTTACCGTGAGATAGCGTCACACTCCAATACATTATACGATGAATACTAAGCATTTATTCACTTTATGAAGTATGCTTCAATAATATAGTTAGAAAGGTTGTAAATTCAAATCAAAGACTAAATTAGTGGTACAATCTTATTACTTAATACGATTGGTTTCTTCAACAATTTGTGAATGCCCCCTACAAGATCTTCTTGGACTTAATTAATTTGTATTTTGGATTATGATACAATTAAAAAGTTAAGTTAATTAATTCATATTATTATATTATTACGATCATCATTATTATCATTACGGTGAGATAAATTTAATAGGGTTAATATACCATAATAGCCATTTTTCAAATAAATTAGTAAATAATAACCACTTGAATTAAAACATATTAATTATAGTCATTTTTTCTATAAATTTACTAATTTAACGTTAACACAATAATTAAACTATTTTAACAAACATTCATGTTTCTATACCAAAATCATTACAAAATCACCGTCACCAGGTCGCCGTCACCTCCACCGCCATCGTCGTTGCCGCCGCCGCCCCGTTGTTGCCGCAGTCATCACCACCACTATTGTCCTTGCTGTTCGTAATTGCATAAATGCACGAATTACATGAGCACGATGAATTTTGGTTATGTTCATATAATAACATGATTAAAATCATAACATACTAAAGAAATTACACAAACATGACTAGTTTTGGTGTTCGTGTAATAACGCGACGAAGATGATAACATACTAAATAAATTACACGAGCATGACAAGTTTTGATTGTGTTCGTATAATCACACAACCAAAATTCTAGCATAATAAATTACGAGACCACGACGAGGTGTTTATTAACCGGCGGTAGCTCTCTTACTCATGTCATGCCACCTTTCTTGATTTCGATATATCCAATCCATTCTCACTATCCCACTTCAGGTAATGCTGTTTTATTTCATGCTAATAATCAATAAATATAATGAACTTATATATTGTACTTCTTGAATTCTTGAACAACTACGCATGCGTGCTTGCAATTTCATCACATGTTCACGTTTATAGAAGAATTTTGCACTAGGTTTCTATGCGACTCTTTTGCCATGATTTTGATAAAAAGATGTTATTTTTATTTGAAAATTCATATTTTCAGGACCATTCATTTTAACTGGGTTGATTGAGAATTAAGGTGAGGGAAGATGAGGCAGAGGGGGAACGGTGCTTCTTTGAAGCATAATTCAACTACTTCTACCAGTGGTGATACTGGAAATGAAGAAAATAACGGTGAAGGGGAAAATGCATTGAAGGATAAGAATGTGGGTTTGATTGCTAAGAGATCAACTTATGTGGTGCTTACATTGTTTGTGTTGGTTATTTATGGGGCATCAGTTTGAGAGCTTGCCTCAACCTTTGACACTTGATCGTGTCGGAAAGCGGGGATTTTCGGAGTATGAGGCTATGAAACATGTCAAAGCTTTGGCTCAATTGGGTTCGCATCCGGTTGGTTCTGATGCTTTAGAGAGTGCTGTACAGGTAGTTTATTTTCTAATGCTTTTGCTGAAACTTCTATTTCATTCTTTTTATTAAGCTGATGTTGTATTCTAGAAACTTGTTTTGGTTTTTTTGAAGCTGTCTCAGTTTTTATATACATCTCAAGAGTTTCGATTCGATATATTTCAGGCCTCATAGATTAATGTTTTTGGGAGTTTACTTAATGACAAGCGATATCTTGTGTCCCTTTTATGTTGCTGTATGTTAAAGAAGCAGCAGAAATTATAAAGAAAACAGCTCACCGGGAGGTTAATGTGGAGGTTGAATTATTCCATGTAAAATCCGGTGCAAACAATCTGGTTGGTGGCCTTTTTAAAGGGAAAACCCTTGTTTATTCTGATTTTAATCACATTTTATTAAGAATCACGCCGAAATATGCATCTGAAGCATGTGAAAGAGCAATTCTGGTGTCCTCCCACATCGACATTGTTTTTGCAGGGTATGTTTTCAATATGCTTTCAGTCTATATTATATCCTGTAGTTTTTTTCCAGATCTGTTTCTTTTTGGTGCTTCTTGTATTTGTTACTTTCTTTTATAACCAGCAGCTCTTAATCTATAAAATCTGCGACTGATTTTCAAGTCTACAAAGAGCTTGGAGGGCTTTCAGGTTTCGACTTTGCATGTGTAGATAATACTGCTGTGTACCATACCAAGGTAGTATACCGAATTATGCTGCAACTATTCCGAACTGTGCATTCTTTGCTATGATGGAAATAGTCGAAAAATTTACCAACTTCGATCTGAGTTTGGTTGTATGCATCCTTTATATATTGTTTCGTAATGACACCACTTTTTAATTTGTAGAAGAACAGACCTATTTGACTGAAAAAATGACTTGGGCATATTTTTTTGGCCCCTTTCTTGTAGGAAATTTGACTCGGAAACTAGGGGATCATGGAAGAAAAGCATGCCAAATTTCTTAAGTCATCAGAAAGTCTGAGCTTTTTTATTTTTCTACGAACAGAAAATAGTGCCATTATTTTGGAAAAACTTATAAAACACATCTATAACCAAAATTGAGTCAAAGTTGGTGAGTACTTTTGGCACTAAACTCTTATTTATTATGATGTGAGCTTACAAAATCTAGCTACTTTTAAATGCAGAATGACAAGCTAAAACTATTAAGACCTGGTTCTCTTCAACATCTTGGAGAAAATATGCTCGCATTTTTGCTTCATGGAGCTGCCTCCTCCAGCATCCCCGAGAGCAATGCAAAATCTGATCTAGAAGAGAACGATGAGAAAGCTATATATTTTGATATTCTGGTATCTTGATAACCATTGATTCTACAGTATTTTTTCACTGGCTCTTTTTACGTACTATTCTCTATATTATTATATAACTTGTGATTTTAATTCCAGGGAATATACATGGTCACATTCCGTCAGTGCCTTGCAAATATGCTTTACAACTCAATAATTATGCAGTCCCTTTTGCTATGGACTACATCCTTGTTGATGGGTGGTTATTCTGCAGTTATTTCATTGGCCCTAGCATGTTTGAGTCTTGTACTAATGTGGATATTCTCCATTGGTTTTTCCTCTGCTGTTGCCTTCATTCTTCCTGTCATATCATCGTCACCGGTGCCATTTGTCTCTTACCCATGTCTGGCACTTTGTCTCTTTGGTGCGCCTGCTCTTCTTGGAGCTTATATTGGTCAACACATCGGTTATATTTTCCTTAAATCGTATTTGACCCATAATTTCACGGAAAGAACGAGAAATTTACCTGCTAACTTGCGGAGCACTTTGGCTAAGTTAGATGCAGAAAGATGGATATTTAAATCTGGTTTGGTGCAACAGTTTGTTCTCTTAATGCTTGGAAATTACTTCAAGATTGGTTTGACTTACCTTGCTCTTGCTTGGTTAGCATCACCTGCATTTGCTTGTAAGTTACTCTGACAGCCCAATTTCTCTGATGAATAATAAACTTTTGCTATTCGTTTTACTTCCTCTTTTCATCAGAAGTTTTGATTTATAAACCATGTTTTTACATTTATTCATCAAATTTATTCTTCTGGTGTTTCCAGATGGTTTTCTTGAAGCTACATTGACTTCAACGAGGTTGCCGAAGCAACTTAAAACCGCAACAATTATAATTGGCTCATTTGTGCCTATTTTACTATCTTCTGGCATGGTTATTAGGTTGTCAGCTACTATTATTGGAACTTCCGTTCGTTTTGTAAGGTAATGATTCTGAAATGTAACTTAATCGATATCATGAAATGTTTTTGAGCTTTTTGTGTTTAAGCGGTTTTCGGTTTCGTTTCGCTTGTCTTACAGTTCGTTCGGGTCTCGATTTTGATCGTTTTCACCCTGTTTGTTCCCTATTGTTCTTTTGTTTCCATATTTTCATAATTTCATGTCAAGAAGCAAGAAAACGGATCCTTTTAAGACTAAGACGTGAAACGAGGACCGAAGTGTGAGAAACATGCAAGAGGAGGGAGCACGCCACGGTAGCAGTCGCAGCGATCGCTACCCCCAGTGGCGGAGCCACACTAATGGGTGGTGGGGCTATTGCCCCACCTAAAAAATTTTCATTTACTACTAGTTTGGAAAAAAATTATGAAAATTATGTATATATTTACAAAAATTATCAATATCTTGTCCCACCAAAAATTAAGAAAAGTAGGGGCAATAATTTGCCCCTCGTACCTTTGGGGGCCTAGCTCCGTCCCTGGCTACCCCTCTAGGGATGCCAAAGTCCAGCGCGCCGAGCTAGCACCCGCTAACCCATAAGGCATAAAAGAAACTCACGAATCGAAGAACAATGAACGATGAAATTAAAGAAATAGTCTACGAAGTAGAATCAAAGTCGAAATCCACAACATAATCCAAATTACAAAGAAAAAGCAAAATAAGATGACAATCATGTTTCATTCTTGCTCCTAACTCTCATTTGTAACCTTAAGTGGCCGACCACTGTTTTGAGTAGGGATGGCAGTGAACCTTGGACCCGGTTCGGATTCGGGGATCCAGATCCGTTTTTTAGGATCTGGAGCATTAAAAATTTGGACCCGGCGGATCCGGACCGGATCCGGACCACTAATAAAAATCACGGATCTTGATCTGGAATTTAGTAGATCCATCCCAGATCCGACCCGTGGATCCGTTTATTTAATATAATTTTTTTTTATAATTATATATATATATGTAATATTATATCTATTTTTATAATTAAGAAATGAAAATACAATAATATCCTAATACGAATATCGATAGTCTTTTTAAAAGGAATTTCTTGGACGAATGTGAAAATTACCAAACAACCAAAAGTAGTAGTGGAGTTCGTCAGCTGCCTTGCTCTGCCCTAGCCGCCTCGTCGCCCTCGCCCTCGTCCTCGTCGTGTCCCCAACACCCCGCACTGCCGCCAGTCATCGCCTCGATCTCCGTAACCCTTGCTCTGCCCTAGCCACCCCCGTCGCCCTCGCCCTTGTCGTGCCCCCGGCAGACCCGTACCGCAGCAACTGGTGAGACAAATATTCACTTCTTTAGATCTGAATCTTTAAGTTTATTTTTTTGGCTTCCAGATTCTTCTTCACATAGTTCTATAATAATCTGACCTTTCAAGAGATATCAATTTCGAGTGTGTAGTGATTTCATTCATTTGATTTTATGCTAAAATTGGTTTTCTTAATGCTTCAGTGAGGATTGCACTTACCTATTCCTTAAATACTATGAATTATATTGGTGAGACATTTGGAATTTTGAGGATAGGAAGGTTTAGCATTATGTTTTATGTGTTTGTCTATGCTCTTGATGTCTAGTTTCGATGGGTTGGACTACTATACAAAGTCTCTTCCTGAAGTTCCATTTTCATATACAAAGTCTATTGTTTTGTAGTATTTTAATTTAGTTTTATTTATAATTTTAATATATAATTGAGTTGAATGGATGATTAAGGAATGAAGTAAATAAATAGGGAATAAAATATCAATATATAGGGAAAATAAATGGAGGCAGGGCAAAGCAATGCATGGTGGTCAGAACATGAAAATGGAGGAACTGGTATTAGGCTTATTTCCTATGTGAAGACTCTGAAAGTAGTAGAGTAGTTAATGACTTAATGTGTAGTGTGAAAAACTATAAATTAAATTTGGTGGCAGAAAATTCATATTAAATGACATGAAATGAAATGAAAAGTATATAGTAGATTGAATTTAGAAGAACAAGATGAATTGTTGGTTATGAACTGGGTAAATTTGTCTTGTATGATTTATTTTTGGGGAAAATAAAGTCAAAATTTTATGACTCTTGCTTCTTATGCAAACACATTGTGCCTCCTACTCTTGCTATTTCTTTCATACTTCATTTAATTTTCCCATTTTACTAGATTAGCTATTGATTAATGATTTTGCAATATTATTGAGATACAAGTGAGCTACTATTGAAATTTGTTGTTTGAGAAATTAGTCAGCAAGTTGCTTTGTAGAAATCAGCAACTCATGTTAATTTGTATGTTATATTTTTTTGTCTTTGTAGGAAAATGGAGGAACAATTTGTAAACAAAGAAGTTGTCGGTTCACAACCAGAACCTTCTCAAAAACCTATTGATCTAGATGAAGGTTTTGTTGGAGTTGAACTTGGAGATGAGAAGACCACCACAAATTTGAAAGAAAAAGAAGAAATTGAAGTGAGTGCTTGTACTGGCAAAAAAAGTAAGAAGGGCACTTCTGAAGCTTGAGAGTTTTTTGAGCTTATCAAGATGACGGATGGCACTAAGAAAGCAAAGTGCAAATACTGCACAGCTGTCCTATCTTACAAATCCTCCACGGGAACTTCACATCTCCTTAAGCATGCGAGGACAGTTTGTTCGGGAAGGCACTTGCGGATTGCGGCTGGGCTAACACAATTGAAGATTAAAACGGAAGCTGACGGATGCACTGTATTGGAACTAAAGGAAAAAAGAGAAGGTTGTGAAATTTGATCAAGAAATTTCGAGGAGCGAATTGGTTAGTATGGTAGTTATACATGAGTATCCATTATCCATGGTGGACCACATTGGTTTCAAGAAGTTTGTCAAGAGTTTTAATCCTTCATTCAAAATGATTTCAAGGAATACATTGAAGAGTGACATTATGAAGAAGTACAATGATGAGAAACTTTCTTTGAAAGCTTTGTTCGAACAGAATGATAGTAGAGTTGCAATAACGACTGATATGTGGACCGCTTCCAATCAAAAAAAGGGTTATATGGTAGTGACGTCGCACTTCATTGATCGACAGTGGAACTTACACAATCGGACTTTAAGGTAATGAGCTTTATTATCTATGTCTTTATGTCTATTTTATTATTTATTTGTTAGTAACTACATATTATGTGTTTATTTAGGTTTTGCTTTGTACCATCTCCACACACGTCTCCAATTCTTGCAAAGGTTTTGATGGATTGCTTATCTCATTATTCATTGGAAAATAAAGTTTCATCAGTGGTACTTGATAATGCTAGCACTAATGATGCAATGATGGGAATTTTGAAGGAGAATTTGGAAACTAATTTTTTGATCTTAGGTGGAGAGTTTTTGCATTTGAGGTGTAATGCTCATATTTTGAACTTGGTTGTGAATGATGGTTTATCTGTGATTGCTCATGCTACTGACAAGGTCCGAGATTGCATTGTATTTTGGATGTCTACTCCTAAAAGGGTGGAAAAGTTTGATGATGCTTGTCGACTTTTGAATATATCTCATCTTAAGAAGTTGGTTCTTGATTGCAAAACTAGGTGGAATTCAACTTACTTGATGCTTCAAACTGCTTTGCCTTTCAAAGATGTTTTTACAAAATTGAAGCGTTTGAATAGGAAGTTGAAATTAGTTGTTCCTAGTGAGCATGATTGGATGCTAGCAAGTCTTGTTTCTGAGAGGTTGAAGATTTTCTACAAGGCTACTAAAGTCTTTTCTGGTAAAAATCATCCAACTTCTAATTTATTTTTTCGAAAGGTATGTGTAAAAACCCGAATAAAATAAATCCCTAATTATCGAGCTTAAGATATTTAGTTATAAATTCCTCTCCCGTAGACTTTTATTTTTATACATTTACGTATTATTGCTTAACTTCACGATTAAAATTTTTATACGTCATTACAATAAATATTTAATTGCATTACATTAACATTCATAAATTTTCAAAATTTGCATGATTTGATTGTATTAAATAATTATGTTCTTAATTTTATTTAGGTGAAATTATCATGTCAATTTATTCCAACTTGTAATGCTTAGAAAATTTGATTATAAATGTGGATCTTAATAATCTATCATATGTGCAAATATTTACATAGATGGCTTGCATGTATAAGTGATATATATATATATATATATATGTGTGTGTGTGTGAATGTGTGTAGTGAGCATGTATTGAGGTATTACATAATATGTATATATGTAGGGGAATTATAATGTATCTATTATATGTGAAATTATCCAATAAATAACATATAATATACTTACACTATAATTGTAATATTTAGTGTGTAGCTAGAAAACATATGCCAAGTGTTAGAAAATAATAGGAAAATGAAGACACACCCAACTCTTCATCGGCAACCTCTTCTCCCCATGCAAGCAGTGGCGGATCCAGAAAAAAATGTTAGGGAGGGCTATTGTATAAATATACGTAAAAATACCGATAAATTTACGATTTTTTAAGTATAAAATACATTAAAAAAAAATTAGGAGGGGTTGAAGCCCCCCTGCCTTTGCTGTGGATCCGCCCCTGCATGCAAGAAAACCCAAAATCACACTCTTCTCCTATCTTCTTCATTCTCCAAGACACTCATTCACTCTTACAACTCTCACCCTACATCTCTCTCTCCCCACATCCTCCATTGACACTCTCAAGCTCAAGAACACATTCCTCCATTGTTGCATGCACACCAACGCCAAGCTTCCATCCTCCACCCACACCTAAGAGCTTCACCCCCATCCAAGCTACTGAGATAGGAAGAGGAAGAGGAAGAGCACTCCATCATCCATTATTCCAAGCTAGAGGAGGAGAGTGATAGAACTTGAGGTATATCATGTTTACCAACATGTATTCTTGAGTTTGAGCTATAAAACCCTTAAACCTCTTCCCCATTGACTTAGGATGGATTTCGTATGTTTTCTAAACATTTTTTATATAATAAAGTTCAAATCTTTAAAGTTTTATGAGGAGAAAAACGAAAGAGAAGAAATAGAAGTTTAGAATCTGCCGATGAATTTTCGATATAAGTTTCTGCATGTTTCATGTTGTTTTACTTCTCCAATTGTTTTGAACATTTTTATATAGAAACCTTGCTATGTTAACTATATGTATACAAAATTTCAGCTTATTCTAAGTTCTATTGGTATTTAAAAAAAATATGTGAAGTAGGTCTTGCAACTGTGAAAACCTGAAATTTTTGCATGTGCCCTTGTTTTTAGATAAATTACTGAGCTTGCTTCGACATGATTTACTTCTCCGTTTATGATGAAAATTTATATGTAGATACCTTACTATGTGAATTATAATACTGTAAAGTTTAGTCCATTTTTATAATGTTTGTGATTTTTGAAAAATACTTGAAGTTGATTGTTTGAAGTAAAAATCCTTGTAAATGGTGACACTTTGTATCCTCGGTTCATGTGGTTTTATAAGGTGTAATTTATGTTTAAAATTTTCTGGGAATATTAGGTTATATGTAGAGTAACCGTACCAAGTTATAGGGAAAAATATGTTGTTTTGATATTTTTAATAAATCCTATAAAAATATTGCACGAATCTAAAATGCTTTCTAACATAGCTGAACTAATTGTCTCCGTTCATAGGATTTTATTAATCTCCTTTGATTGAAATTTTTACAGAACGTCCTTTACTATGTATATATAATATTTGTAAGTTTTTAACACTTTTAAACAAGTATAAGTATTTTAAAAGTATTTTACAAAATGACAGCCCGTAAGATAACTGTTTTTGGCATACATTAGTATACCTTGAGTAACTCCTGCCTCACTTAATATTTTTTACTCTTGTTTTTTTTTAAATAAAAGAATACTTCAATAGCTGTCTAAATTGATAAACTAGAGCTTCTAGTTATTTGTAAGGCGATAGTTATGACCTTTTAAAAATCTACTGATTTACATGCACAATCTGTCCTAGACTTGTTCATGAGAGTATTGTACTTTCTTTACTTTAAATTATGTTATGTGTTTATTTTGCATCATATTGTGATATGTTAGGTGTATATGATATATGTGACATAAATTCCTTGTATAATTATTTGATATAATTTTATTTTATGGATTATATATATGGAAATTGTTAGGAGTTATCCCTTAAGCATTTGAAATTAAGTTATATGCTCATATGTACTTAAGTTGTTAATGATCTTAAACTTGATTGTATATGTTTATATGATTTATATGTCCACGAGCATCATGCATATCACGAGCATTATTTAGGAAAAAAATATAGTTATATAATTAATAGCATTACTTATAAATATTTCTTATCAAAAACCCGGGAGTAGGGATAGAACATAGGGATAATTTGTTCGATTAGCCTCCTAAGTTGAGACTTGTATTGTAGGTCCCGTTCAGGCCGATAAGTGACTCGTGCATTTTCCCATTCAACTGATCCACAAGATTGAGGTGGGTTTCCTATTTACAGTACGGTATTTTCGAGCTAGTAAGCTCCAAATATTTTATTAAATGTGAATTTACATGCCAAGTTTTTATATTGCTTATGTGTATCCTAAATGTGACGGATCGGTTTTACCGTACCCGTTGATTGACTTTGCCAATGATGAAGTTAACAATTGTGCCTTGAGCCGGATCCGGCCAAGGTAGTGTACACGGAAAGTCCGGATCGGGTGAACTTGGCAAGGTTCCCCGGTCTTGGCGAAAGGGGATTATTCGCGGAAGACTTCGATTTTCCCCGTCTAGTCGTAAAAGGAAAACACATTGAATGAGCAAGAAAGATAACGAGCTCGATAAAATGTTATAATGTATGTTTTCATATGCGTAGGGTGGGATTTCGTTTTTAAACGCCTTGCGACATATGGTTGGGCATGTAGTATTCTTTTATAAATGTTTATGCTAGTTTTTCACTGATAAAGGGGCAAGAAACCCACGGGGTACATTAGTATTCAGCCCAAAATTTCTTTCAAATGTTTTTCACAGGTTGAGAGGCAGGCGTAGGCGACCTGGCGTTGGAGGTTGGTGTTGGCGAGGTTGTTCCCTCCTTCGAGCTAGTATTTCTTTTGATTTAAATGAACAAACCCCAAACTGTGCTAAGTTGAAGTTCCGCTGTTTTTAGTAAACTTTGTTGTGCCTTATATGGCTTGGACCTTACTTTATTTTGAACTTTGAAAATGTTTCGATCTTGTAAACTCTTAGTCTTTCTCAAGATGTTGGGAACCCTACAATGATATGATGGTTTTGATAATGTTATTCGA
>JAPKLX010000100.1:489553-501214 GCA_026898415.1 Leonotis leonurus | reverse complement strand
CGCCAGATAGGCAAGTTAAGTTTACAATTGATTTAGTACCAGGTGCATCGCCCGTCTCAAAAGCACCTTATAGGATGGCACCGAAGGAATTAGAAGAGATAAAGATGCAATTGAATGAACTTTTGGAACAAGGTTTCATTCGACCGAGCGTATCGCCATGGGGTGCACCTGTCTTATTCGTCAAGAAGAAAGACGGTATAATGAGAATGTGCATCGACTATCGTGAGTTGAACTGACTCACGATCATGAACAAATATCCATTGCCAAGGATTGAGGATTTGTTCGATCAACTGAAAGGAGCAGGAGTATTCTCAAAAATAGACTTGAGATCAGGATATCATCAACTCAAGGTGAAGGAAGGAGATATCTCGAAAATAGCTTTTCGTACTAGATATGGCCACTATGAGTTTGTAGTGATGCCATTTGGTTTGACTAATGCTCCAGCCGTGCTCATGGATTTAATGAACCGTGTTTTTCATCCATATTTGGATAAATTTGTCATAGTGTTTATCAATGACATTTTGATTTACTCTAAGGATAAGAACCAACACGAAGAACATCTAAGGATTGTGTTGGAAACATTGAGAAGCGAGAAGCTCTATGCAAAATTCAAGAAATGTGAATTTTGGTTAGACCGAGTCGTGTTTCTAGGACACGTGGTTACTGCCAATGGAATTGAAGTGGATCCAGCCAAAGTTGAAGCTATGAGCAATTGGAAGGCATCTAAGAATGCTAGTGAGGTAAGAAGTTTCTTAGGGTTGGCAGGCTACTACAGAAGATTCATTGAGGGATTTTCTAAGATAGCTGGTTCGATGACACAACTAACGAGAAAGAATATCGTGTTCAAGTGGAACGATAAATGTGAAAATAGTTTTCAAGAGTTAAAACGAAGGTTAACGACTGCACCAGTCTTAACCATTACTGACGAATCTGATAACTATGTTATCTACACCGATGCATCAAAGCAAGGTTTGGGATGTGTCTTGATGCAAAAAGGGAAGGTTGTTGCTTATGCTTCAAGACAATTGAAGACACATGAGCATAACTACCCCACACATGATTTGGAGTTAGCTGCGGTAGTGCACGCGTTAAAAATCTGGAGGCATTACTTGTATGGAGGCAAGTGTGAGATCTTCACTGACCACAAAAGTCTCAAATATTTCTTCACTCAGAAGGAACTGAACATGCGTCAAAGAAGGTGGCTCGAACTCGTGAAAGACTACGATTGTTCGATCCAGTATCATCCGGGAAAGGCCAATGTTGTGGCCGACGCACTTAGTAGAAAAGGTGAAGGAATACTTACTTCGATGATTACTCAACAAGAGATGTTGACGAGAGAATTTGAGAAGTTGAAACTCGAAGTAGTGACTCAGATCACTAAGGAAGCTATGTTAGCAATGTTAGTGGTTCAACCCACTTTACGAGATCGAATTAGGAAAGGTCAAGAGACGGATGACTTCTTACAAAGAATGAAGACTCAAGGGACGAGCAATGATGTCACGAGATTCAAGGTGACAAGTGATGGGACACTTGTGTTCGAAGGAAGAATTTGTGTGCCGAAGGATAAGGATTTGATAAGAGAAATTTTGGATGAAGCACATTGTACTACCTATACCGCACATCCTGGTAGCACAAAGATGTATCAAGATCTGCGTAGGACGTTCTGGTGGAGAGGGATGAAGAGGACGATAGCAGAGTATGTTGGAAGATGTATCACAATCTTTGATTATTCACAGTGCGAATCAGTTATGCTATGTCATGGTACCGTATGTGCTTACCGTTTTATTAACTTGGACAATGCTAGCATATGATCCCACACTGAGTATACTTTATGTATGCTCATGCCCCACTTTAACATTTCAGGTACTTGAGTTCGGAGATGTGTGGCGGGTCGAATGACGTATCGGTTTTTGTACATTATGTTTTATGCATGCATACTCAGTACTTATTTTGGAATATTATGAAACGTTATCTTATAGTTTTTGGTCGGATTATATATTACGATCTGAATCATGAAATGTTATCATGATATATGTATAATGAAAGTTTTGCTATGTTGGTTTAGTTTCAAATGTGTTCTGTTTTTAGGTTGTTCATATTATATAAGAATATATATATAAATATATTATAAAGAGTTTTCCGCATTTAAAAGGTTTTGACAAAAGATTTAGTTTATTTATTTATTTATTATTAGAGTTAGGGTGTTACATTTGTACATAATCTTCTTTTTTGTTGGTCAAGGTAAAGTGGATGACATGTATGCTTGTTCTACTGTTACTGAAGATTGTGAAGATGGAGAACAAATTGATACTATTGATATGGTAATCTATTTAATTACTTCATTTTATACTTATATAGTTATATTATTGAAGTAAGTGTTCATTTCTTATGACTTATGTTGTTTATTTTTTTATTTCTTTAGGATGTTGATGATGTTGAAAGTAGCTCTAGCATTGGAGATTTCCTTGAAGAATTTAGACTGTGACTTTGGTTGCGGCTGTTTCATCACAAATTTTCTTAGCACATAGATGCTAGCAACACTAATCTTATAATATTGGGACTTATTTTGGATTTTTTTAGTTTTATATTGTGGTGTTATTTTTATCCATTGTGGTGATATTGTGGGTTAATCAAGTTATTATTATTAATATTTAGAATTTTATTTTTGAAATTTATGTTCATAGATCTGGACAGATCCGTGGATTCGCGGATCTCACGGATCTGGATCTGCACCAAGCTTTTTTGGATCCAACGGATTTGGGCCGGATCTGGACCAAGGTTAAAATTTCCAGATCTGGATCTGGACCAAGCCAGATCCGACCCGTTGCCATCCCTAGTTTTGAGAACGCATTATCGTATTTATACTAGGTGAAATCCCGCTTCGACAGCGACTGTTAGGGGGTAGCGACCGTTATCCCCGTGCTCTGACTTGCTTGAATTCGTCGGAGCTAGCGAGCGCTAGCTCGGCGTACTGGAGTTGTTGGGATTTGTCAGGGCTAGCAGTCACTAGCTCGGCGCGCTGTCTGGACTTGGGCATCTCTAGATGGGTAGTGATCGCTAGGGTGTAGCAACAACTACCCTGGCGTGCTGCCTCCTCTTGCATGTTTCCCACACTTCGGTCCTCGTTTCTCGTCTTAATGCTTAAAAGGATCCGTTTCCTTGCTTCTTGACCTGAAATTATGAAAATATGGAAACAAGAGAAACAACAGGGTGAAAATAATCAAAATCGAGACACGAACGACCTGAAAGACAAGCGAAACGGGACCGAAAACTACTTAAACAACCCCCACACACAACACCTTGCTTGTCCTCAAACAAATCTTAATTCCAAGAAACTAGGGAAAGCCAACCATGAAACAAGTTTGTTGAATCGTAAATTGGAGAATATTATTCATGTATTAAACAATAAGAATGAGTACATATTTATAGACAACTAAGACTATGCTATACAAGGAAATAATATCTCTAATACTAATAACCATATAAACTTCATATTATAACACTTCCCCTCAAGCTGGAGCATAAACATTGATTTTGCCAAGCTTGTTACACAAATAATCTATCATAACCCCATTAAGAGCCTTAGTGAACAAGTCTCCTAACTGATCTTCAGTCTTCATATATCCACTGGTAATCAACCCATTTTTAATCTTTTCACGAACAAAATGACAATCGATCTCAATGTGTTTCGTTCGCTCATGAAATACTGAATTCGAGGCAATGTGAATGGCAGCTTGATTGTCACACCACAACTTAGCAGGCATCGAAACTTTTAACCCTACTTCACTGAAAAAAATTGTGAACAAACAATATTTCGCATGTAGCTTTAGTCATTGCTTTGTACTCGGATTTCGCACTTGACAGAGAAACTACCTTTTGTTTCTTACTTCTCCACGAAATCAAATTTCCACCAAAGAAGACACAATTTTCTGAGGTAGATCTTCGATCATCCTTAGACCCAGCCCAATTTCCTTAAGTTCAATCGGCTATAATGACTTAGAAGGAAAGAGAACATGAAAGGGAGACAAAACAGACGATGGCATACAGTTAATAAGAAAGCAAGTAGTAGACACAGCATCAGCCCAAAAGGGCTTTGGAACTTTTATGGCAAATAATAAGGCTCGGGCGGGCCGGAGGTGCGCGAGGAGGTGGAGCTCCTCCTTCGGTGGGCGGTGTTGACCGCCAGTGGCCGGAGAAGAGGGAATGTGGAGTGCCGTTGCAACGCGCGCAGAACAACTGCTGCTTGCGCCTAGGGCGTGTGTGCGGCACACGCGCAGTGAACGGTCGTCGGACCGGTGCCGGAGGTGATGTTTGATTCGAAGCGGAGATGGAATGGGTGGCTGCACACTCCAACTGTGAAGAACCCTAATTTTCAAAAAATAGAAACCCTATTTTCGAGATTGGATCCCTAATGGCTAACCCTAGAACCTGGGCCTCTGATATCATGTTGAATCGTAAATTGGAGAATATTATTCATGTTTTAAACAATAAGAATGAGTCTATATTTATAGACAATTGAGGCTATGCTATACAAGGAAATAATATCTCTAATGCTAATAACCATATAAATTTCATATTATAACAAAGTTTCAAGATTTCTTCTAAATGGACACAATGAAAATGGTAATTTGATAGGTGTGGTTTTTATTTTTTTTTTCACAAAGGAAATGTAAGTGATTATTATTAAGCCTATCAAACTTTCTTGTCCTCAAGCAAGTCTTAGTTCCAAACAATTAGGAAAAGTTAACCATGAAATAAGTTCAACCATGCATCAACATCATATTCATTGTGAGTGATCAAAAGGGATAAAAAACGATTACATGAACCACTGCCATGTGTTGCCCTCACATTGCAATCTCAATCTGATCATGACCTCAAGACAAATGACGAGGTGGGTTTTCAAAACTCGAAAGCTAGAATTATCATTTTTTCATATTGAACCATAATATAATTTATAATCAAGGTGACAATAGTTGGAACAATGTTCACTAAGTATGAACGTGAGTATGAACTGAATATCCTAGTGTGGTTTTCCATACCCATTCGTCTAACGCAAGATCCTTTTCGATTTATGTGAGGAAGTGGGATAAAATTCCTTATCACCTTATTGGCAACACTTATACGGTCTTAATTCCTTATCACCTTATTGGCAACACTTATCCGATTAAACTTAAAACTTTTAAAGATCATCAAAAGTGTTCTCATGTGGTTTCCCATGCTCATAGTTTTCAAAGGAACAGAGACCTCTCAACTCAATCCTTAAAACATAAAATAGCAATTTAATACGGGAAACTAGCATTTCAAGATAATCAACATCCACATCATACATGCATCGAGTCATCAAGTCAACCGGTATACATGGAGACGCCCCATAGATAAAAAATAGTAAAATGCACTAGACTAATCACCTAAATGAGGGAAGCACGACTTCAAGTCATATCAATGCATAATACAAACAAGTTTCAGTCAAAACATATCTACTAATCAATCAAGAGTTATGCATGCATAAAGTTCAAGCAAGACAATGCACTCACACACATGCCAACAATCACGCCGCTACATATAAAAGGCACATTCAAAAGGACACCCCATTCCCTATGAAAAAAAACAAGCTATGTCTCTATTGCTAAGCTAGCACAAAGAGAGGGTGAAAAAAAACGTCCCTAAATGGAGTGATACGTGGCGGAAGATGGCGCTAATCTTGAGCAAGTCCAAACCTAACTAGACAAAACAAAGAGAACCAAACCAAACAAAATAACAAATAAAACACTCGACTCTACCCTAGACGCACACAAAAGATAAAAACCAACTAAACACCAGTCACCAGTCACTGTTGATCCGGGGTTGGATGAGGATTAGAGAGTGCCTAGTTGGACCACTCCTGGTTTTGACGTCAGTCATCAACTTGTTATATTTCAAGACTTGCTGATAATGCTGGGCCGACTGCTTTTGAGATAACTGCCACAACCGAGTTTGCTCGGTGAGAAGAGTGTTTGTTGTAGAGACCTGCTGCTCAATCCGTTCCTGACTCTGATACATATTCGTCCGATACTCCCCAAAGTCCTCATGAAAGGTTCGGACCTCATTGGTGAATGCACCAAAGTCTTGATGGAAGGGTCCAAAATCCTGTCGAAAGGCCCTAAAGTCGGTTTTGAACTCCCCAAAATCGGTTCGAAAAGCTTGAAAATCCTTTTGAAAGGCCAGCGACAGCTAGCCCCATGCCATTCAGATTCATCCAGTGCACAGAGGTAGTGATTGCTACCTCCCGAGCGACTGCCAGCCCCTACCTTCCAAACCCTTCAAGTATGCAGAGGTAGCTATCGCTACCCCCTTCGACCGCTAGCCTCGCAGAAACCCTAGCCAACTTTACTTATCAGCTGTTGCAGTCCCTCTCTGTCCCATTCCTCTTTCTTCTCCACCACCACTAACTCTCTCCGGCCGCTACCACCCACCTCCAGCCGCCGACACCCACCTCCTCGCCGCCACCTTCGACCACCGTTGAACCACCTTTGCGGCCGCTACCATCCTTTGAGACACCATTCCCCATCTCTCCAACAACCATGATTAGGACTAAGAATCGACGGGAAGAGCATGGTGCTAGTAGCTCTCAAGCTCTGGACGAGGAACTTGGTGATCTTCGAGATGAATTCAACTGCCCCTTTCTCATCCGAACTAACTTGGAGGGCTGCTTTTACGAGCGATGGACACAGTTTGATGTCACTCCCCCTCATGTTTTGGATTGGACTACTTAATCGTTTGAATTGTGTTGATTAGCTTGAGCAATACTTAGACATCTTAGACTTGAAGAAATATGCGAAAATGTCCAATAAATTCTCCACTATGCTAACACATGAATTCTTGTCTATTCTTGATGCACGTGCTGATGTGAGTTCTTGTCAATTTCGTTTGCATGAGGTCCCCCGTAGGCTTTCTGTTGCTCAGTTGGTGCAGGATAATGAGTTTTCACGGTAAAAATGTGGGTGATCATTCCCCGCCCTCGCAGTTTAACCCAAACGCAACCTGGGGCACACTCACATGTTTCCACAACTGGCAATCCGGGGGTATGCTTGCTAGTTTCTTGTGGGAAAATCTTTTGAGTATTTTGCACAAGTTTATTGCTTATGCTATAACAGGCAAGGAACAAGCCAATAAGGTCAACCACATAGAGTTGTATCTACTGCAGTGTGCAACGAACAACATTAGAGTCTGTGTCGGCTACTATATATTCACGACCTTCAAGAATATGATGGCGACGTCTCGTTATCATGCCACTCTTCCTTTGGTCATATACACAATTGGCCGTCACTTTGAGGTGTTCGATCTTGAAAACATTGAGCCGAACGATATCATCTACTACTCCCGCATTGATTTTAGTGAACTGAAGTTGATCATCTTTGCTGATTATCGTTGGCACCCATCACGGACTCGAAAGTGTGTGACGCATCACCTCAATGAGCTTGCAGCTGCTGCAGCTAACCCACCTCCTGATATGGAAGGATGATGCTGAATACGAGGATGAGCGTATGACTGACGCTTTCACAGCCGACACTTCCTCTGGCTGTCGTCCATACGGCTCCGGTTCCTCCTCCTCAAGCGATCTTGCTAAACTCCCGCCAATTTCCAAGCTTTTCGGACCGATTTTGGGGAGTTCAAAACCTACCACTCGGCCATGCCCCCAAAATGATACAAAATAGATACAATTTTTCTCGGATTACTTCATTTTTATTGTACTTGCATTTTGACTTCTGTTTACCTAAAAAAAAGAAATACCCCTTTTGATTGGATTTGATCCATCTCTTTGATTGTATAGTATTTGAAAATACACAATGCTAAAAACATTCTCTCATTTTTCTCTTGAGAACTCGACTTTGGGGACTTTCGACATGATTTTGGGGCCTTCCACAAGGACTTCGGCGCATTCACCAATGAGGTCCGAACCTTTCATGAGAATTTTGGGGAGTAAACGACGCATATGTATCAGAGTGAGGAATGGATATAGCAGTAGGTCTTTGCAACTCACATTCTTCTCATCGAGCAAGCTCGGTTGTGGCAGTTATCTCAGGAGCAGTCAGCCCAACATTATCAGCAGGTCATGGAAAATAATAGGCTGATGGTTATCCTCAACCAACAGTGGTCCAACTAAGCCCTCTCTGATCCTCCTCCACCCCTGGATCTGCTGTTTAGTACGTTTTTATCTTTTGTGTGCGTCTAGGGTAGAGCCGAGTGTTTTATTTGTATTTTGTTTGGTTTAGTTCTCTTTGTTTTGTCTGCAATTAAGTTTGGACTTGCTCGAGATCAGCGTCATTTTCTGTCGCGTATCACTCCATTTAGGGACGTCATAGCTCTTGATTGATTAGCCAATATGTTTTGACCGGAACTTGTTCGTATTATGCATTGCTATGACTTGAAGTCGTGCTTCCCTCATCTGGGTGATTAGTCTATTGTATTTTACTACTGTTTATTTATGGGGCTCCCCCGTGTATATCGATTGACATGATGACTCTATGCATGTATGATGTGGTTGTTGATTATCTTGAAATGCTAGTTTCTCGTATTAAATTGCTCTTTTATGTTTGAAGGATTAAGTTGAGAGGTATGTGCTCCACTGAAAACTACGAGCATGGAAACCACACGTGAACACTTTAGATGATCTCTAAATGTTTTCATCTTGTGAATTATGGCCGTATAACTCAACTCTCTCCAGCTTTTGGCTCGAATGACCATTGTTGAATCGTGCATAAGTGTTGCTAATAAGGTGATAAGGAATTCTATCCTTCTTCCTCACAAAAATCGAAAAGGATGTTGTGTTAGAGGAATGAGTATGGAAAACCACACTAGGATATTCGATTCATGCCGACGTTCATACCTAGTGAACATTGTTCCAACTATCATCACCTTGATTATAAATTTTATCGTGGTTCGATATAAAAAACTGATATTTCTACCTTTCGAGTTTTGAAAACCAACATTGTCACTTGTCTTGAGGTTTTTTTTCAGATTGGGATTGCAATGTGAGGGCAACACGTGGCAGTGGTTGATGTAATCGTTTTTTAGCCCTTTTGAGCACTCACAATGAATATGATGTTGATGCATGGTTGAATTTGTTTCATGGTTGACTTTTCCTAGTTGTTTGGAACTAAGACTTGCTTGAGGACAAGAAAGTTTGATAGGCTTAATAATAATCACTTACATTTCCTTTGTGAAAAAAAGAAAGAAAAACCACACCTATCAAATTACCATTTTCATTGTGTCCATTTAGAAGAAATCTTGAAACTTCTGTAGATAGGTATAGAGTAGTATAGTTTTGAAAAATTGTCTGGTTCTAGAAATATTCTTAAATGAATTACTCGAGTCAGAATAGTCTACTACTTTACTTCATAGTATCAAATATCAATAAATATATCCTTAATTTCAGACATCTTCAAGACAGGTTGGAGTGTTTTAGATTTCTAAATGGAATATATATATATATATATATATATATATATTTCATTCTGATTGTTGTTTATGAATTTCTTTGTTTCCTGTTTCTCTTTTTTGCTAACTGTTGTACGTGTTTCTTCTCGACTATAGGTGCAAAAGTGCCACTTTTGGTTGCAACGACTAGTGTATTTTTTATATCTCTACTTGCAGTGTGGGGAGGTGTCATTCCACCCTTTACAGAAGATATAGCTCGTGCTGTAAATGTGAGTAATTTCGTCTATTTTTTTTGTAGAAGTAGAGTAACAATCAAAGAATGTCATTACTTTTCCATCTGGACTAGGACTCTAGGAGTGAGCACAACTGGATCTAACTTTTGTCACTTAAATTTGTTTATTCTTCTGGTATATTTTTAGAGAAAATTTGGGAAAGGAATGAAGGAAACAAAAGCAAGTTGAACCAAAACCAAACTTCAGTTTCAGTTAAAAGTTCTCACTTTCGACCGATTTGGCCAAAATTTTCAAAAAATAAAATAAAATCTGGTCTGCTGGTTTGCTTGTCTTTTGCCTGAACTGACCCGCATGCTGAGCCCCAAAGCACTTTTTCTTGGAGTCCAGGTTGTACATGTCGTGGACGCAACACAAGTAAATGGTGGAAACCTCGATCCTGTCTCATATATCTCTATGTTCTCACAACTCCAGGATAATTAATAAAGGAGGCTGATCATATTGGAGAAGGTTTTGTTTGTGGGAGGGATAGATATTCAGATTTTGTCACCTTTGCTGTCAACTACAGTTGTTGGACCAACAAAAGCGCGGAAACCGGCTGGCTCAAATCTGACATTTCATCCATCAAGGTGGCAAAGGACACAACATGAGAGTATTGTGTGACTGAAGTCATCATCAACACCGCAGTTTCTACGCGCTGGTCTCTAGGGATCAACACAGCAGAAATCGAGGACTTCCACTTGGAAGGTACTTCCCTCTTATATTTATGACTATAGGGACGTCTCATCATTCACTTACAACCTCGTTTCGTCTAATTCACAGATGCAGATTCCGACGAGCTCATTCCACTCAATGAGAAGAGCAGTGTGGATGGATGGCATGTCATCCAGTTTTCAGGTGGGAGGAAGGCGCCGACCAAGTTTCATCTCTCATTATTTTGGTCAAGAAATGGCAGCACCGACGCAGATGGGCACCTTCTGAGGCTCAGAACAGACGTAGACAGATTGACACCACCGATGGAGACCATTCTCCGGAAACTCCCACCGTGGTGTTCACTCTTTGGGATGTCGACGTCTCCCCACACGTTAGCGTTCTTGAACAGTCTACAGGTGTTGTTCTAGGTAACGATAGATCTGCCCCGATAGAATCCTTACACACACACCTTAGCTCTTGCAGGTTGAATGGTCTTGTTGTAGTGTGAGAGGAATGGAAACAGTGGAAAGATGAGTACAGTTTAATTGTTACTCCCTCCGTCTCATTCAAGTAGCCCTACTTTGACCAAAAAACTCTCACATATTGGGTCAAATTAGACTACCTTAATGGGACGAGAGTATTACATTAGATAGTGAGAAAAAGAAAAAAAGGCTTCTATTTTTGAACATTAGTTCTACTCCTTTCCAAGTTAATTTTTGAAAGGTTTTTCATTTTTCCTTTTGATACTCGAAAGTGGTTAATCACACACATTGATATGCAATAATTAACTAAACTGTGTGCTAAAAGTAGTAGTTAGAGCACAATTTTGATTCTCCAATGATTAGTGAGGATTGGAACATCTCAAATAATTATTTGATTATATAATAAGCCAAATATCCACCCACACGAATAGTACCAAAAAGCATATTTAAAATTGAAATGATTTTTTTCTTGTTTCAAGCAAAAACATTCTTCAAAAGTGTGGTGAATAGGAATAGTCATAATGAGTGCAGATATTTTATAAGAATTGTAAATTTGGAGCGGAGCAGAAAAAGGCAGAATATTTAATATTGATAAATTGTCGATTAGCGTTAACGAACTCTGTTGTTCTGTTTCATCAACAAACCGCTTCAGCTGTTGAGCAACGTTCGTTGAGAATTTCTCTTTCTCTCTCTTCATTATTTTAATCAAAGTGTGGCCAGAATCTGGGTTCAGAGAATCTAGTACATATTTCTGCTGTGGGTTTTCCCTTTCCTTCTCGGCCCCTACCACAGAGAGAGAGAGAGAGAGGGGTTGCAAGAATTGGTGAGAAATGCAGACC
>JAPKLX010000100.1:457428-474553 GCA_026898415.1 Leonotis leonurus | reverse complement strand
AGCCATGATTAAAGCCCAAATGCCATAAAAGCCACAAATTTAATACTGCAATCAACTAGATGCCCTTCTTATATTTGTCTTTCCAATTGGCCAAAAGCCAAATCAAGAACCAGAATCACAACCCATATTAAGATGAATCACAGAAACTGGAGAACATAAAAAATCTTTGTAATAGACTGTTGTATCAAAGAGAAGGAAGAGGGTGAAAAGTGAACTTACAGAAAGATTTCGTCTTGAATTGTTTTTCTGGCATTATCTATTCCTCATTAAGCCTGAACGCTTTAAAACTGTCAAATCAAGGGAAGAAGGGTACAGAGACAAGAAAATAAATTGCCGGCAGTTTAACTTGACCAAAAAGCCAAAGGTAAAGAACGATTGGGGTTGTGTGTGCAGGGCTGTTACACTTGTTGTTGAGTGAGGAAAAGGAGAAAGTTTCAGTGAGGGATTTAAGTACAGTGAGAGGAAGAGAGAGGGTGTTGAGTTTCGATGAAGATGGGGACAGACAGAGACAGAGACTGGAGACTGGAGACAAAAACACACACAACACTCACCAATGTAAGATAGATAGTGGGCAAGAGACACCTGAAACTGAAGCTTCGATCGGCGACAGAGGTGACGGGGGAAATTGATTCTGACAAATGCAAGAAGAAGATGTCCAATAAACAGTTTATATAGTATAACGGTAGACCAGTAGTAGTAGTGGTAGTGGAGAATAGAATTCTGTTGATAAAATCCCGATATCGTAGGAAGTGGAAACCGATACAGAAGAAAATATCCGCGAGGAGTTAGAATGACAAAACATAGGTCAGGTCTTCAAGCTTGCAACATGTACATGGACAATCATCTAAGGAAGTAATAATAGTATTCATTCACAATAACAATCCCTATAAACATGGATCTACATATAGTAATGAAAACAAAAACCAATACCTATTAATTTGGTTTCAAATCGGTGAAGCCGCACAATTACGGTCGTTAAGTATTTTTTAATTTTGATATTATCCCCTCAAATTGATTACAATAATATAGTTTAAATGGTTGGGCATACGACTTTATAGCTAACAATTTATTAATTCAAATTGTTCAATATTTTGCAAATCTAAATTCTCAGGTGCGATGGAGAGCCAAACGAATTATTTTTGGACTATCCAAATTAGCAAAACGATAAATTTAAGTATAAATTGATTAGCATAGAGTACAACATGAGACAAAAGCAACCAGCATTTCATGGTCTTTAAGTTGAGAGGAAACAACACAACTTTGTGCTATGTTTTAAGATAGCAGGCAGAGGTGGCATTTGAATCAGAACCGCCAAACGGGAGAAATGGTTTCAAACCGGAATCTTAGAATTCGTTTCAATTCGGTTACGTTTCTAATTTTGAGAACTCGCGGTTCGCGGTTCATAATAGAGAACTATATATTTTTTTTCTTTGTAAATTTTAAAAATACAATATTTACGCATTATATCAAATTGAAAAGATAAATATAGAGTTGAAAAAATGCAAAAAGAAAAAAACATAGAAAACCAATTCAAATTTATATAATTTACTATTCTTTAGCGTTTATTAAAGAATATTAAAGAATATTAATTTTAGTAATAAAAAATTAATTTTATATAAATTCAAATATATTAACTAAAATATATAATTTAATTCAAATATAAGTTTAACATTTAAAATATAATTCAAAATTTAAATATAATAAGTTGTATTTTAATATTTTATTTTTTCTATGATTTGTAAGTTGTTAATTGTAAATCAAATTTATTTAAATGTTATTCGGACAATCCTTTTTCACATTTTGTAAAAAATGATAATTATTATAATAATAACTCAATATAATTCAAAATATCAAATTAAAAAAAATGGTACGTACCGCGAAACTGCATGTTCCAGAACCGAATCAGGAATCATGGAACCAAATCAAAATTGAAACCGTGTAACTCATTAACCGATTCGGTTCCGGTTCTGATTTTTTTAACCGTCGATTCGGATGGGTTCGAACCGAAAACCGAACCGTGGACACCTTTAATATTAGCATGCACTAACTAATTTAATAATTTGATTATTCACTTAATTAATAGTATGACAATAATTATGTTCACCTGTCACATGTTGCCGGTGTGATGCAATGATGTAGCAATTTGTAGTTTTCGCTAAGTTAAGCATAATAGACAATGTTTTTGGTGAAAAAACCTATGTTGGATGTGAATTAGGGGCGGAGCCAGACTCTCACAAGTTGGGGGCAAAATGTCTAAATAACAAAATAAATCACAATATAAAAATATGCTTACAATAATTCTCTACGATTACTCATATTCTGAAAACTATATAATATCAATTCATTATCGACTGTATCAAAAATTTCCTTCTCAATATAACTAACCAAACAATCATTCATCCAACGATCTCTCATTCGATTTCGAAGCCGACTTTTCACAATCTTCATGGCAGAAAAAGCTCTTTCAACTGTTGCAGTTGCCACAGGTAGAACAAGTGTGAGTTTGATAAGTTTATACACCAACGGATACACAATATCTCTTTTTGTCTTCACTAATTCTCTTGCAAGAGTTCCTATCCCCTTCAAATCGGAAAATTCTTCACTAGAACCCATATCCGAAAAATAATTCTGAAGTTAGTTATCTAGAGCCATTATCTCAACTGGAGAAAAATCAGTTGGATAAAAGTTTGCAAAACGCAGCAATTTCTCCTTATTAAAAGCAACAAATGTGTCATTTGGACTAAGACATTCCATGCACTGAAGTAAGTCCGTGTTTGCTTCTGAGAATCGATCATTGAGCTCTTGAAGTTGCATATCTAAAACTTCATATAATACACTTACTTTGTAGTAGTGTAAATTAGTAACTCGTGGAGCTTTGCGTTGTGATTTGGCCTTGAGAACCCGAACATCATCCATATTTGGAATTTTAATATCATGTCAATTGCAAAACGTGACCACTTCCTCCAATAGACTATCCCAACCAACATCTCTCATCAGTTGTAGTCTTTCTTTTGAGACTTTAACTTGTACCATTGCATTGACAATATCTTGACTCTTCATATGCAGAATCTGGGAGAGCTCATTTGTTATCCCTAATATATTCTTCATCAAATGCAAAGTGAAAAGCAAAATTAAACGTTCCTAAAGAATCTATAAGACCAGAAGCTTCAGCCTTTTGTTCAGGAAGCGAACCATCTTTGACTAAATAGTCTAACACATCAATAATTGTAGAAAAACTTGAAATCAAACTCATCAATGTGCCATAATGCGAACCCCAACGAGTATCACCTGCTTTTTTAAGCCCAAATTCTTGATTCAAACCACGACCACTCAAAATTTCTCCATTTCCAAGTGCTTTCCTAACTTCGGCCATTTGTTTTCTCTAAACATATCTTTTCTTTTACAGGAACCTCCAACAACTCTAACTACTATAGCTATCAAGGTAAACAAAGAAGCAACTTGCAGATGATCTTTTGCTACTGCAACAATAGTAAGTTGAAGTTGATGTGCGAAACAATGGACATAAAAGGCAAGTGAGTTATCTTGTAAAATCAAACTTTTAAGCCCCTTGAACTCTCCACGCATCTTACTTGCACCATCATATCCTTGACCTCTAATTCTTGACATACTCAACCCAAAGTGCACAAGAAGTGATTCAATAGCTTTCTTCAATGACATAGCAGAAGTGTCACTAACATGGACAATTCCAAGAAAACGTTCATCAAGAAAGCCATTTGAATTCACATAACATAAAACAACAGCCATCTGTTCTTTGTATGATATATCACGAGACTCATCAACTAATATAGCAAAATTTTCATCTCCAAGTTCTTTTAGTATAGCATAAGTAGTTTCAATAGCAGCAGCATGCACAATGTCTTTTTGAATGTCTGGAAAAGTTAATTGATTTTTCTCTGGAGCATTTTGGAACACAACACTTTTTATCTCCTCATTATGATTTGCAGCAAACTTTAGGAGTTCAAGAAAGTTACCTTGATTAACTGAACTTTCCGATTCATCATGTCCTCGAAAAAGTAGGCCTTGGCGTAGCAAATATCTAACACAATCCACTGAAGCAGTTAACCTTGCTCTATAAAGGTTGCGTGTTTGCTCCACTTGTTTAAATATAGCTACTTCAATATGCTGACTTTGTTTCATCAAATCTACACACTTTTGTCAAGCTTGATTATGTGCACTGTTTGGACTTCCAACATGTTTATTAAATAACTCCTTCTTTTTCCAATTAGTGAACCCATTTGTAGTGAATTAATCTCCACCCATTTGTTTTTCAAAATTCGGACAAAATAAATAGCAACATAAACAGAAGGCAGCATCCTTATTTATGCTATACTCTAACCAATTTCCAAATTCATTAAACCATGATGGACAAAATCTTCTCGATACCTTACCAATCATTCTTTGTGGGAAATTATGATTTCGAGGTTGACATGGTCCTTTTTGCAAGTAAGCTCTTCTTACTCTTTCTCGATCATTAGGATCATAACTTGAAATCTTTATCCTCAAACCCGGGTCTGATGGGAGATCATCCAAATTGATTTCAACTCGAGGTTTCTTTGAAGAGGCATGCACTTGTTCCGGATGAGTTCTTTCTCATCGACTTGTATTTTCATTTGTCGTTGATGACTTTCTTATGAAGAATTTATCCATTCCTATTCCATAATAATATTGAAGAGTCAATGAAATTGACTTGAATAAAATAAATATTTTTATACTTTATAAATTGATAGATTTCAAGTAAAAAATATTCATTCAAAATAAAATAAAAAAATCAAATTTTGTAGTTATAACATACACAAGCTCACCTATTAATGTTGTTGAATTCTTTGTGAAACTAAAAGACAACAAAATTTAAATTAATTAAACAAATCCTCCAATTATCCACTAATTAATTTAAAATATTAAACATTTAAACATATATGTGTAGTGGGGAGATGCAAGTGGGTTTGCTTAAAAATATTATTATTTCTCACATTATATAAAAAATTAGAACCTAAGTCCTTGCACACACATTCAAAAAAATAAATTAAAATTCAATCCACCAAAAAAAATAAGTATGTTTTGAATCATAAAAAACATGTATAAATCAATTAATAGTGAAGATGAAGAACATACCTTGAGTGAGAGATATGAGTGAGCTTGCTAAAATAGGGAGATGCAAGTGGGTTTGCTTGAAAAGTTAAAAATGGTGCCACTATTGACTATACACTGTAGCACACTTGCAGAATTTTGGGTGGGGGGACGACTAATGAGTGTGATGTTCTCTTTTGAAATTGGGAGATAGACAAATTTATATAATGATGGACTGAGTCAATAATGTAATTTTACAATATAATATAATATCAAAATAATGTAGGCCCAATATTTAAAGTAATTAATGGGTCATTAGTTAAATATATTGGGCCCAAATTATAGATTGTATACTAACATAAAAAAAAAAAATTGCCCCAAATTTTTTAAATTTTTAGTGGGGCAATATTTAAACCATATTACCATTTTATATATGTATATAAGTATAATTATGGAATATTGAGGTGGGGCAAGAGCCCCACCATGAGAAAGGGTAGCTCCGCCCCGGATGTGAATCATGTGATTAAGCCGGTAATAATTAATATGTGGTCACTAAGATAGTTTATGCTACAAATTAATCAAGTTACACAATCTTGAAACAATTATTATTATAGAGAATGTGTGACCAGTTGGTTAGTACAACTATATAAATAGAGCTTTTAAAATTAGCATGAAATGTTCCGGTTCGATGGGATTATCCGATCCGCTTGTAATTAAAATTGGGTTGGTCTCAAAACATAGAAATCCAAAAAACTAGGCCCAATTAGCCCGATGAATTTATGAACTTTGAACCACAAAAGTTCAGTGGGCTTCGAGCTAATATGACCCTCTTCATGTTTCAACTTTATTTTAATTTTCTTTCACACTAGTTAGTGTAAGATACTTTCATAGTGATTATTTTTCACTATCTTGTAATTTAAATAAATTTTAATTATAATGATACTTTAATACCCTTTATAAATATTACATTTTATTTGATTTTATAATAAACTTATTTTTTGTACTCTAATTAATCCTAAAATAAAATAATAATTTACAACAAATATAATAATATACAATATTTATCTTGATATATTTTTTAGAAATTTAATAAATATAATTGATTCGAATTATTTTTAAATTTATAAAATTAAAATTTAATTTATTGGCTGATTTGGTCCGTTGGTCATGTGACCCGTATTGAACAAGCATAGGCTTGGATTTCAGCAGCTCAAACTAATTTCGGGCCAATCCGACTTGGCTCGAAATATGAATCTAGTCCGGCCAAGTTAATTTGACAGCTATAGATATAAATAATAGAAAACAATATAGAGTAAGAAACGAGGTTTGATTTCAATAGTTAAAAGATAAAAAAAAATCATACGTCCACGATTCTCGATATAACTCAATGTTATCCAACTAAATGGATGTGTTATTACAGTAATCAACACTTGAAGGTTTGATGTTCAAAGAATTATCATCACTTATAGTTTGAAGACTATCTAACAAACCGGATCTATCTTCTATGACAAAAGTGGTATAACTCTTAAGAATATTATAATGATGTATACAAAAAATCATTGAGTTTTTTAGTATTTCAGATTTTGAGAGCTAAAAACTTGAGAACGTTTGAGCATAAGAAAACTTTGAATTGTGTGAGCAATCAGTATTTGAAGTCGAAGTGTTGAAGTATTTATATATATCTCTCATAAATGTAGTTGTTGGAGAAATCAAGATGTTATTAATTGAAATTCTTTATATTCCAACTTTGTCCTTATTATCATTTTTTTTATGCATGAAATAAAGATGGCGGCTGTGAGATTTTTTTCTTATGTGGAAAACCCTAGTAGGTTTCACTTCAAGTACAACTCTTTTTTTAGAACATCGTATATTAGTTTAGACTCTTGAGTTGACTTCAAATAGTGAAAAATATTCTTAGCACTTTTAGACAACCGTTGACTAACAATGCAGCTAAGCTTTCGGTGAGTAAGAGTGTAGGACTTCAGAGTCTATTCCCTTCAGTACAATTTCATTATGATGTCTTTCGTTATATGATGTTTAACTTTTAGGTTTCAATCCTCTAATTTTCAATCTTCAGTTTAGGCGTTCTTGAATATTGATTTTACCTATAAATTAAACTTCCTAACATATAAATGTTTTTAAAACAAAAACTAAGACTAAATATAAGACTCTGAACTTAGACCATTTTCCAAAAGGTTTAAAATTATAATCAAATCTATAATAGTTTATAAGCACGACTTTTATGTAACTATTATACTCTACACTTCATGAATTCATGGCTTATCCAAAATAATTGGAGTATAAGTTATGATTTGTAAAAGATCAATATCTCATTAAGAAAAAGGACCAAAAGAATTTCTTCTTAATGGCATTCATAAGTTTCTCAATGCTAAATTGCAAATATATGATAAAATTGGATCGCAAATGTAATAATAAAAGTTGGAAAGTGGCTAAATTTACTTTTCGGAGGTAATCTATTACTATATTAAAGCTAAATCATCTTGCAATGCATTTTCCCGCCTAAATGCATATTGAGATACATTTTGGCGCCCATGGTACATCTACAATGAAAAGTGTAAAAAAATGTGCTGAAAATGTAATGATAAAAAGTAAATATGTCATTATGCATTTATTGAAGAATGAACAATTGTAATGCATGGAATTATTGAGAGATGCATCAGCATTAAAATCATGGGTTAATACTTAAAATTACCCCTTTTCAAATAATACATATAGATTTTACCCTTTTCTTTTACACACATGTTAAAACTACTCGTATTCTTGTTTATTCTTAAAACCCATTTAAAATTCATAAATGATCCAAAAATCATAAATGAACACATATTAATGATCATATACATGATCTAAATACTATTATACGTGAACCACTAGATAAACCCCATTGAATCGCTAGGTGAATTTTGAAAAACGCCTAGCGGTCCAAGCACATTTATCTAGTGGTTCAACCGTGGATGTCACGAGTAATCATATTAGTATACAAAAATCATATAAAATCATTAATAGTTTGGTATAACCATTCTCAATACAAGTTTATAATTTCAATTTAACCGTATATTAGGCCCATCACACTTCCGAATAAATAAATTCTATATTAATACCAACTTAATTACCTTTTTGACCAATAAGCTGTCGGGTTAAATCCACTGGAAGTTTTAGGGACCACGTCCAACCACCCGGAGCACCGTATGGTTTCCAGACGTAGATTCCTTCAACAGCTCACAGCACAGCCCTCGTTCGTTTCCTACCCGGGGCGTAGAGTTTTCAAGTTGATAAAAACAGAAAATATAAATCTGGAAGATGATGGACAAAAGCCCAATCTTTTTTATTAAGGAATTATATAATATCTATTACAACATAAGTAAATCCCCTTTTGGGAGGAGACAAACTTGTTTAGCTACCTATGGTAGCAAGAACTACTCTCATAAACTAGTAAGAGAAAATACAAAGTTTATTGTGAAGAAAGCTTAGGAAAATTTTCGATGATCTTCAACTCCTTTCGATGCCTTGTTTATATAGGAGTCTCTAAAACTCCTTTCTTGATGCATTATTGCATTGGATTCCTTATCCTTCTTTTCCCACGTGAAGCTGGGTCCAGATAAGGCAAACATCTTGTAGTGGTCGGACCCTTTCTTTGAATTATTTTCAAAAGTTAGTGGTCCATCTCCATTATTGTTCCACCGACGATTCTTTTATGGTAGAACGTCTTTTTCTTTTTCCCACCTTTGTCGTTTTCTTTTTGGTGGGTGCTGCTCTTTCACATGCTTTCTTTTACCGAAAGAATCTTCTGCTTTATCCTCACATGGCTCCTTTATCTTTGTCGGCCATCTGCCTTTTTTGGAGGGGCCCTCAGAACTCGTCCCTTTTGAGAAGTATTCTTCTCCTCATACTCGTGGGCTCGGAACTTCTTCTTATCTGGTTTGGGTAAGAAGCCCTTTCCGAACTCAGGTTCACATTGGGATGGACAGTCCGAACATATCTTAGACTCCCAATGGCCAACATGAGCCATGTTGCAGAATTTGAGATGAGTTTCTTTACTCATCGACATCTTATTTTCCCACAGAAGAGTTCTCTTTCTTTCGAACGCCTCTTCTGCAAACTTGGTTATTTTTCCCGTCATGGTATTCAACAAGAAGGTTCCATTCGTAGAATTCTGAAAGAACTTGAATGGAAACTTGACTTTGTCCATCTCTGTGAGACAGACTCATAATCCCCATGCTCGCCTTGTTGTGATTTGATCATCAAATATTGAGGCGATCATTGGAATCTCATTTTTTGGTGCCTTGATTTGGTTGAAGGCATCCATTCGGGGTCTTCGTAGCCTTATGTAGTGAAAGGCCTCATGATTCTCCTTCCCTGCTGGTTCTGGTGCTGCACTTATGAAATACAGCTCCAGTGTATCACCTCGGCAAAGTTGGTCGTTATTTGCCCAGGTTTCATGTACCGCTTCCTGGATCCATCGGGGTAGACCCTTGATTTCTGGAAACGATGGGGACATAGTTTAAACTGAGGCAAGTGCCCCAAATTCATACCACTGCTTGACATCATGGGGTTTTGATCCCGGCATCAACAATACCCGCGGATATTTCCCCAAGATATCAACCCTGCTAGTACTAGGATTGATACCTACTCTTGTGAGTAATTTCTCCCAGTTCGCTTGATAAACCTGTTCAGTAGTGGAGAAAATATTCATATTAGTATTAGACTTAGATTTGCCTGTCATTGGCCTGAGACTAATCTCTCCCTCTTTTTCCCCCGAGGTGGAGGGTTGACATGATGGTTCAGGCGGTGAAACCTTTGCATCATCTTTTTCTTGGGCCAGTGATTCAGACTCCACTGACTTAGAACTCGCTTGAGGGGTATTTGAATCCCCTTCTACCGGTTTAGGTGCCGGAACACGAAACTCTGCTTTCTCTAGAGGTTTTCTAGAAGCCCGCAGGATTGACTTTTCCAGTGCTGACCCTAACTGAGTAAAGGTCAGAAAACAGGCTCGTATTCTACCAGAGACTTTCGTCTTATCGGTAGCTTGCATTTTCCCCATCTGATCGGCATGGAGAGTGCACTCGTCCCATTCGTCCAAAAGCATTTCCAAGTTCTCTCGGAGATGCCTCTGTGCTAGCATGATGGATCCAATCTCAGCAGGCTCCATCTCTTGTTAAAAAATCTGCAAGAACATTTTCATGAGATTTTAACACGACAATATCATAAATATAATATTGACATAAAGCTTGCCATCTAAGTAATCTAGCCTTTTCAGACTTTGATTCTATGTTATTTCTTAGGAAAGCTTTAACCTGTGTATTATCGACTTTCAAAGTAAATTTCTTTGCTAGTAAAAATAAAGGCCATTTTTTAAAGGCCTTTACAACAGCGAAGAATTCCTTCTCGTTGATATGCCATCTAATGGCCTCATTTTCTGGGAATAAACCACTGCAATATCTGCATGGTTCTTCACCATATGGGGTGATCTTCATTAGGACAGCGGACCAGATCGTCCTCATCCTGTGGTATTGAAAGCTTTGGGAGGTTTCTACATTCCTCCTTTAGTTTTCTCATTCCTTGTTGATGTTCTTCTGTCCAGATGAACAGAACATCCTTTTTTAGTAAACTGCTAAAAATCTTTCGATATTTTGCAAGATCTTTAATAAACATTCCTGCAAAGTTGACAACTCCTAGAAAACTCTGAAGTTGTTTTTTCTCCTTCAAATCCTCTGGAAAACTTTGGACCTTTTGTACAATATGATCCTGTAAAGTAATTCCAGATTCATCAATCTCGATTCCCAAAAATTCTATTTTTTGGGTTGCAATTACTGCCTTCTTCTCCGATAGTACTAATCCTTCCTTATAACAAACATCTGCAAATAATTCAAGATGTTTGATATGCTCATTCATGTCTTTTGATGTTAACAGTATATCATCAATATAGACAAACATAAAAGAAAAATAATCTTTAAAAGGATTATCCATTTTCCTCTGGAAAATCTGGGGAGCATTAGCTAACCCCATTGGCATTGCATTCCAAACGAAATGCCCTTGTGGTGTGGAAAAAGCTGTAAGCTTCTTACTTTCCTCTTCCATGCGAATCTGGTAAAACCCTGATTTGGAATCAAACTTTGTGAAGACCTTAGCATTACTACGTATGCAGTTAATAAGGTGATATCTACTTGGGATAAAATATCCATCAAACTCCAAAATATCATTAATCAATTTATAATTAATGACAAGTCTGGGTTTACCTCTTTTGATCTCACCATGATTCCTTACCAAAAATCCGGGACTACTATAAGGAGAGCTAGCTGGTTCGATCAACTTCAAATCAAGGTGTTCCTTGATAATAATCCTCATATTCTCCTGATCTTTTAAGTTCATTAGGATTGGTCGAAACCTTACGAACTCATGCATCATATCTGGTTTTACCTTCAAGGTTGCTTTGAGTTGGTTCTTTCCCCACCATGCTAAAGGATTCTCATTGTAGCATCTTGAGATTTTCTTTTTAACATCAGCAAGAGAAACCTGCAAATGAACTTCAATTTCTTTGTTAGAAATTAAAGATGTCTTGGGGATATGGATTTCCTCCATTTGAAGATCCTTTTCTCGGATACAGCTAAGCACTGCTTCGCCGAACCTTCTTTGATCCTTCATATTTGGTTGACGAAGTTTGCCTTCATCACCCCGCTTGCTGCGAAAAACTAATGGTATCTGGCGATTAAAAGCACCTTGCAGCCTCTGAACAATGATTTTATGTTCACAGTTGGTTGTGAACACTAATCTCCTTTTTTCATTATCCTGTATGTATCTTTTGAACATCTGTAGGAAATTGTTTCTAACAGAATGTCAGCTCCAGTATCATGGAAATAAATTGGTGGAGTTTTAACCTTATACCAAGGTGTTTGACCGGCTCCTCCAATTAATATTTCCATCGCTTTCACTCCTTTAGATAGGAGTAAAATTCTTTTAGAAAAATCTCTTCCAGCAATTTGAGGTAACGTATCCTCAACTTCTGCTGGGAAGATTCCTCTTCTTGTTGTGCAAATCCCTGCGCCGGAGTCAATATAAGCAGCAAAGTATTCTGCCTTATATTTTTCATATAACACTCTGATTGGAATGTATATAGAGAATGGACTTGTCATACGACTATGAGTCCCTTTTCCTCTATAGTAATTCTCATCCCATTGCTGACTTGTTTCCAAGGTTTGTATCTTTCCAGGAAATCAAGTCCTAGGATCAGAACGTCATCACGTCCTACTCTTCCTTTAATCTCTACAATAAAACCCCAAATATCTAGGGTTCCATTGTAATGATTAATCTCTAGCTGTTGTAGATAATACAAGACGTTACAGGGAAAATTATTTTTCCATCTTGTAGTATCAAATATGATAGTCATTCCTCTCCGTCCTTCTGGGCACTT
The DNA here is from genome assembly GCA_026898415.1 of Leonotis leonurus. Lineage (NCBI taxonomy): Eukaryota > Viridiplantae > Streptophyta > Magnoliopsida > Lamiales > Lamiaceae > Leonotis > Leonotis leonurus. Next base: position 462,039 of record JAPKLX010000100.1, on the reverse strand, counting down.
CAGATTGACTGGAACATGTACCCTCCAGGGTAGTTGAGGTTGACTCTCTTGGTTATTCCTCCTTCCAAAAGGTTGCGATATAATTCTATCTCCTTGGAAGGATAATCTTCTTGTGCTTATCCTAAGACTTTGATCATGTCTTATGACAGGCCTTTCTTGAATTTGAATGTTGACTTCCCTTCTTTGTGGAATCTCCATTCTATCGGGACCAATGGTTGTTGTCACTTTCTTGAAAATATCAGGTATTTCGATGAATTGCTTTCCTAAAAATAACTCTGTATAATGAGAGTTGGAAAGCGCATACGAAATCTGATATGTTATAGAATAAGGTGTGTTTCCCTCATCCAATAGCTCCTTTCGTTTGAAATCTTGATATAAGATCAGAGCTTTATTGAAACCTGAGTCGTTGAGATTGTATGCAATCTTTGGATAAATAATCCCAACAACTTGACCCGCACAAAGATTACCAGCAATGGTTCCCATTACTGAATCTTGTAGATTTCGAATCCTCCTATCACATATCGCTATGTCAATAGGAGCATCAATCCTTGTAAACGTCGTGGATTTGAGAACCAACTGTATTGCCCCGATATGTATCCATTTTATTTTCTCGGCAATATCTGGTTTGAGCTTTTCCAAATCCTCGCGTATGTCACTTGTTGGAATCAATTGCATCTCCACCTGATTCCCCGTGAACTCAATTGGAAGTGACATCTCTCGTCTAGTAATTCCATAGACGATGTGATGTTTCCTTCTTCCTAGACTGAAGTTCCTAAGAACGCCGTCTAGATTGCTCGCATTAAAGCCTTGATACTTTTGAATGTTCAGGCTTTTCTTCATGATCTTGTCGATCAAGCTTGGAGAGATCATAGTTTGACTGGAAAATCCCGTCCGATCTTCTCTTTCTTGATGACAAGATTCTGCTTCAATCTGATGCTTCTGTAGATCCATCAGATTCTCCTTCTTCACTAAGGATTTCATCTTGCTCGTATATACTCTCATCTGAGGGTATATCTTTGAACTGGTAAACTTGTACCAATTCTCGGTAGTAGATGGCATCTTCGATGTCTGGTGTGGACTCGAACTTGTGCATGCCTCTTCTCTCGTTGTCTGGGCAATTTGTTGAAATGTGCCCCTTTGCTCCGCAGGTCCAGCAATTGCAATCATTAAAACTTTCGTTAGCTCTAGTATGAGCCTTTCTGAAAGTTTTCCTTGCTGGAGTCCTTCCTTGGAAACGGTTTGTGCTAGATCCTTGGAATGAACTCCTGCTCCTAGCTGGTCCGCTTCTCTGTCCGGTTTTGTATGATCTAGCCTTCTGCCTAGACCACACCGTCCTTGGTTTCCAAGTTTTTCTTCTTGGATTTCTTTCTTTGGAATAAGGTTGGTACCTATTCCTCTTGCTCTTTGTAATCGAGGGCTCAACCCCAATAACCACTGGAAGATCATTATCTTCGCAATTTAGAGAAGCTGCTTTATTGATTCTTTGCAGCTTCTTCAGATTTTTCTGAGCGGTGGCTTGTTGACACCATTCTGAAAGCTTTTGATGTACATAAGACATCCTTTTGGCGATACTATCATTTGCTTTCGGGATATATTCCTTGATGAGCATCACCTTCCATGGGCTTGGAAATTTTAGGAAGAAAATTTCCTTTGCAATCGTTTCATCAGCTTTTGACTGATGTTGATAAATCGTAAAGAGTTGAAGGAACTTATTGAGCAGCTTTTGATCCAAGACGGTCAGTCTTAGATTATAAAGTGCCAATAGATACTTCATTCTTTTCTCTTTATCGAATCCTTCATAATATCCTTCGCCGATAAAATGATCTTTGAATAAGACACTCATCCTTCGAATAATCTCGGAGTAGGATTCCTCAACGAAGCATTGATTCTTCACCTCGAGGTGGAATCCTTCCCAGGCGATTTTCACCACGCCTGCAAGACTAGTTTCAAGAATTTTTACTAGTCCTTGTTTGTTGAGGTCGAGTGTTGCTGCTGCAATCCTCATTGATCCTCCCTATTCATCTATGATTGATTCACGATCTTTGAAGCTAACTTCATTGAGATCGAGCATCACTCCATATGGATAGATGGGATCCAGAGTGGCCTTTCCAACCGGTGAATCTTGGATTCTTGGTTGTCGCATTTTCTTTGTTCTCTCCATTAGTACAGCTTCATCTGGTACTGTTGAAATGTATGACGGTCCCGCATGGAAATCACAGGCTTCCCTCATTGCCTCTTCAGGTGGCGCTTGTTGATTAAGCGGCACTGCTATGTGTGGTGGATTGTTGGCTTCCACCATCTGTTGTTGATTCATCTTGAGATCAACCACCTTCATGTTAGCAAAAGATTCTGCTAATTCTTGTAGATCATCAAGTCCGAGTCTTTCAAGGTGATTCATGATTTTCCACCTTGAAACATTTGTACATATCTTTCTACTTGAGGATCTTTGCCCTTTTCCTTTACAGGTAAATGATAGTTTGGCCCTTCGGTGAATAGCATCTTGTTCCTTCTTTCTGAATGAGATATGTTCTCCAATTGGCCTACTCGCACCTGAATATCTTTCAAGATGGTTATGATTTCATCTTGTTAAATAGATATTCTGTTTATCTCCTGGGGTACTCTGTACAGACAGTTGTTGTAGTTTTGTACCGTTTTTTGGATCTCCCTCAAATCAACCAAGATTTTTGAGTTATCTGGGTTGATTTCTTGGAAGACTGGAGTGAACTCTCTTCTTTCTTGGTTCATTCGAAATGGGTAGGATGACCCATTTCCCTCTGCATTTCCACCTCTCTTTGAAGTGAATGGCCTACTCAGAGTAGATCTTGGTATCTACTCATCATGACGATAATCCGTAAACTTTCATTTACAGATACAGGACCATGTGTCCTCTCGTCCAACTTGTCAGCCCAAAAAAGAAATTTTTCTTGGTGCTTACTTGTAGTAATCTCCAAGTTTTGGAGAAAATACCTGTAACAGAAGCATCTCGGACAATTGTCCGGATCCATGTTTTCTTGGAGGTCTCCTCCGTTAGGATAAATACTATATGCAATAAATAAAATATAATTCCTTAATAAACCTAGGGCTCTAATACCATTTTAAAGCACTGGTTAACAATTGAAATTTTTCTGTTTATCGGTCAGTACAATAGAGAATGTTTTTTTTTTAACATCATTTATTTAGACTTAGTAAAATAAATTTTTGGTACGTGGCTTTGTTTAGACCAGACCCACTGTCCTATAAAGGGACTCGGTATTGGACACGAGGAATATTTCCAGCCTATATACTTCAAATTTATTGTATTAGTCCGTAAATATTCACAACATCTAGTACAAATTATACCAAAAAGTGGATTTAAAACCAATATTGCAATGAAAATGGGTATTTTCTACATGTGTACTTAGAAAATGGGTAAAAAGTTCATGTGTTTTTCTAAAAGTGGTATTTTTAATTTTCACCCTAAAATCATTCATTAAAAGCATTAATTAATTATATTTCAAAATTCATGTCAACATATATTTCCAATAAATTTTGAAACCCCCTTTTTCTTTTGTAGTGGGAACCGATGCTGACGCCCTATTTTATTACTTTACTTTGCCTATTCAATTTCCACAAATGTCATTACATGCATGTTCTTCCTTAATAAACTGCCTAAATAATGAATTATTAAAACGTCCACACAATATCTCCATGATAGCATATGATGAGCTGTGATGATATAATTTCTTATGATTTCCTAAATTTGTATATAATCATTAGTGGGTGTGATTTAAATGACCTAGATATCCAAGATTTGGAAAATAATTAATATTATATTTCAATTATGGCTTCAAATAGATTGGGTTGATAGTTGTAAGCAAGTTTCTGAAATACTGAAGAAATAGTAAAATATACTCCCTCTGTCCCACTAAATTAGACCCATTTGTATTAAAATAATACACCCATCTACTTTTCAAATGGGTCTAATTTAATGGGACGGAGGGAGTAGTATTTTAAAGTAAAAAGAACCATTAAGAAAATTGTCATAATAAGTCAGTTCGGTGTCATAAGTCATAATTATTCGGTTCAGTGCTCCAAACACAGCTGTAATAGCTATCTTATACAGTCTACTCTACTTTAGGTATATAATTATTACTGTGATACATAATATATAATCTATGAGTACAGATTATCACAACACACATCACTGAACTCATTAGATATGTTGAGAGTAAAGGTTTGAAACCTGAGGATCATCCTGATATCATTGATCGTGTCTTTAATATCAAATTGGATAGTCTAATCAAAGACTCGCAAAAGAAGAATTTTTTTGGCAAAGTCAAAGAAGGTATGATTATTTTATTTGTGAATATAAATTTATAAAGTTTTATACTTGCCTAAGTTATTAAGTATTTTTTTAACTTTTATTTTTATTTTTAATATTTCAGTTGTTTACACCATTGAGTTTCAAAAACGAGGCCTCCCCCATGCTCATATCTTGCTTTTTCTGGATAAAGAAGATAAACAAAAGTCTGCTGAAGCTATTGACAAAATCATATCAGCAGAAATTCCTGATAAAGAATCTGACCCAGAATACTACAAAGTAGTACAAGATTTTATGATACATGGTCCATG
>JAPKLX010000100.1:397708-437428 GCA_026898415.1 Leonotis leonurus | reverse complement strand
TGTGTGGGGCCAGTACGTCAATTCTGATGGGTGCTCCCGATCCAACATAACTTAATTTAATGGTAAATATTTTTTTGCACAGTTGTGTTCACCATTGAGTTTCAAAAACGAGGGCTCCCTCACGCTCATATAATTCTTTTCTTAAGACCTGAAGCGCAACACTACCTGATTGAGAGCATAGATGATTTCATAAGTGCAGAACTCCCACAAAAGATGGATAACCCAGAGTTGTACGAGGCAGCCTCTGAATGCATGGTTCATGGTCCTTGCGGAGCAGAACGACTAAATTCACCCTGCATTGTGAATTCTAGGTGTTCGAAGGGATTCCCAAAAAATTACACAGATCATACAAGAGTTGACGATAATGGATACCCAATGTACAAGCGGAGGGATACAGGAGTTACGATGGAGAAGAATGGTGTATTGGTTGATAACAGATTTGTGGTACTGTATAATCCCTTTTTTAATGATGAAGTACCAAGCTCACATCAATGTTGAGTATTGCAATCAAGGACATTCCGTGAAGTATCTGTTCAAGTACATCAGTAAGGGCAGTGATAGAATGGGTGCCAAAATAATATAAATAAATAATGATGAAATCAGTGAGTACATTGATTGTAGATACATTTCATTCAGCGTGTGAGTTTATGTGGAGAATATTTGAATTCTCAATTCACTATCGGACTCCCCATGTTCAACGATTGTCTTTTCATTTGGAAGGAGAGCAAACTTGTGTGTTTAAGGATGAAGATTACATTGATAATGTATTGCAAAAGATGTCACGACCCAACTTCACTAACTGTAGTAACGATGGGTATAACTGTGACTCAGGAATAAAATATAGAAATGGATAAGAAACATGGGTAATAACTCGAAGGTGAATATATGAAAAGTGCTTCAATAAATAAGGATTTGTACACGTATTTCGATACTGAATATCCGATACCAAAATACATAAGTCATTGATCAAAATGTCTAGAAATACTAAATACTGAAAAGAGTATTTGCAGCGGAAATTGGATCAATTTCTAAGTCTACATGTATGAAGACATGTAAACCCCCAAGAGTTAACGCTAATTGAGTTCGACAAAACCATCGCTGAGCACTCCTCCTTCACATCACAGCTCAACCTGCACATTTATAAATACATGCAGGGCTGAGTACAAAAGTACTCAGTAGACACATGCCAAAATCGCATTCATACATATATAATTGTCATGCTATTGTGAGTGAAACATAGGGATTTTGTTTCTAAAGAACCTATGTTCACTAAATTCTTTTGTGATTCTTAAAATTCGACTGCGCAGTCTAAGTTTTGGAGTAATCAATCATATCTGTAATTTCTGTGTGCCGGGAAGGTGGCCACCTTCCACGGACACCTTGACCGGCCAACCCGCTAAGATGACTCACGGTCCTTGTGTACACTAGTTCGAGTGGGGATGCTTACCCACTGGAACCCGAATTCGATTTCATAATCATAGCAGATATGTATCATACAAAAAATAAAATATTTTATGGCAGACAATACTTGAAACATATTTTCAATTCAAAAGCTATTTGAAAAGAAATAACATAAATGCGGATAAACACACATATTTTCTTTTAGTAAGAAAGCCTACCTGAACTGCTTCCTCGTCTAGTAAGATCTGAACTCTTTCTCGTTTAGTATTTCCTTCTTCCGTAACCTTAATCGTAATTAAGAGGAAGATACTCCTTGTGAGTATATAAAATTTATTTTATCTAAATAAAATGAAATAATATTCTATTATTTCATTAATTATTTTAATTTCTTACTCGACTAATATTCGAGTATTAAATTTTGTCTAGAGATGTTGATTTCTCAAATCAACTATATTTCTTGGGTTCTAATTTTGATTATTACACTAAGTAATAATTATTGCGTATTATTATATTTCTAATTGATTATTAAGATGATCTCTACTAACAATTTAATTCTCTTAAACTAATTAATTTAAAATAACTCTTATATTTGGACATAGTCCAAATAAATTCTTGATCTACTAGAATTTTTAATTAGCCCATTTGATAATTTAATTAGACCAAATTCTTACTAAGTTTTAAGTTGGCCCATTTCTAATTTATTTAATTTGGGCCCATTCTAACATAATTAATTAGGCCCATTTACTTTTTTAATCCAAACCCAATTCATCATCCTTTATTTCAGCCCACTTTCAGCCCACTGTTAAATAAATTTCGGCCCGTAAAATACACTTGACCCGGCCCATTCGATTTATTTAATTCAGCCTAGATTAAATTAAATCCGGCCCACTTGATTTACTATTTGCAGCCCAGTCTAAATAAATCACAGGCCCAGTAAGTCAATTTAATTTCAGCCCATTAACTAGTTAGACTTGGCCCTATTTATTTTCGAATCTGGTCCATTAACCCGGCCCATGACCCGGCCCAAGTTCTAGATTATTCTAATTTCCTTAGGCCTAATCTACTACAACACAATCTCACACCTTCCTCCCTTCCGCCTCACTTCTCTCGTCTCTGCCTCTGTAAATCTCTCTCTCGCTACCAACCACTGCACCGACGCCACCTCCCTTTCTCTATCACCGTCTCTCTCGCCGTGTCCAATCTCCTCAGCCCTCCCTTCTCCATCTCTCGCCGACGTTTCTCTCCAGCCCTCTATCTCTCTACTGCTTCTCTCCGTCGCTTGGTTCTCTGCTCCCGATTCTCAGCATGGCGATTGAATGGCGTGGAGCTTGCCGACGCTCCCCAAAGGTAGAATCTCTAAATCTAATTCTATTTCTAGATTTGTGGGTTCTATATTTCACTTTACAGCTTTAATAATTCTTCAAATTTTTTTTTCTAATTCTCAGTTCCTATCTCCATTTCTCGATCAGATTTCCCTTCTCTTTGTTAATTTGTTAATTTCAGGAAGGCAGAGCCTCTCCGGCTCAAAACTTCTCTCTCGATTCTTGCTGGACAACGGAGCTCGACTATAGTTCATCCGCAACAGCTCAAGGTAAAGCTCTCATCTTACTTTATTTCAATCTCAGATTTTCGGTTGTTTATATTTAATTTCAAGTTTCTAATACTCCTTAACCCCATTTTGATTTCTCAATATAAATAGCATTTCTTTAGATCTGCTCTTTACTCTCGCTCTATCCTTTACTTCAAATTTCCCCTAGACTACTGCCGTAAATTTCTCCTAGGTGAAACTCTAAATTAAAATTCTCTCTTATATGTTTCAGCTTCTGTAACATAAGGTTTATCTCGCTGTGCTTTTGTTAATTCATGGTCATGTTCCTCTATTATATCCTCTTGTGAGAGTTGGAGTCTATAATTCTTTGAACAAATTATCTTAATTCATTTCCTATATTTTCAGTTTCTGCATTATGCATGTTGGTGATATGGATTGTTGGATTTTTGGTTGAATGATTTATCATGATCTGATTCCTTAAATTTTAGGCTATTGATTCCTTCTTTTCTTCTTTTGGCCGAGAGTTCTGTGGATTTTAGCATTGGTTTTATTCTGATAGGATTGGTTCTAAATTTAGTTGTAACTTGAGGTCGGCTCGGTATTGAAACTTTATAACTCGTGAGTTGGTTCCTTAATTTGAAACTTACTTATATGTCTTATATTCTAAAGTCTAAATATATATCTATGTTCTGAATTTCTGAAAACAAAGCATAGGTCTGGTATTCTGGAATCTGAACTTGTTTTCCAAGTTACGTTTATGTTCTGAATCTGAACTTAATTCTTAAGCTTTGTCTATGTTCTAGAATCAAAAGATATTCATGTATATATATATTTCTATGTTCTAAAGTCTGAATACTTAGACATAGCTCTATGTTCTGGAATGAATATGTATATAATTGTTGTCTGCAATTCTGAAATATAAGAATATGTAAATACTCTAAATTCAGAAAAGTAATTGTAGGTCTGTGTTTTAAAATATGAAGATATAGATATAGTTCTATGTGTTGATAGCATGTTCTTAAATTTTCTAGCTGTTGAAAAGAGGACATAATCTAATCAGATTTTCAGTCTTCTATGTTCTAAGTTGCCAACCTTGAACTTAAAACATTTAACAGCTTTTAATTTCATATACTAAGTCTAATGTGTTGTTCTTGTTTCATACTTGAGTTCTAAAGAAGATTCAAACTTATATAATGGATGTATCAAGACTGAAAGTTGAGATCTTAGTTTACCTCAATACTCCTTAAGGATTCTGGATTGGGAGAGTGACTTCTTGTGTGGAATAAGACTCCTCCGTAGATGTCTTAGTGTATATGGGCTAAATTTTAAGATTGAGAAGGGTTCCTCTAATGAGTTTCTGTGTGTATAAATAGGAGGACTGCTAGTTAAGTTGAATCACTCCAACATGTCATCTATATCCCTCTACTTACCTATTTTACAGTCTATCAAATCAAGTGTTGCTTGATATTGGTTCTGATATCTATTTACTTTTGCTGTATATGGCATTCTGTAAGATCAAGTGTTGATACTTGCTTCTGACATCTTTTGACTTTTGCTGTATATGGCTATCTGTAAGATCAAGTGTTGATACTTGCTTCTGACATCTTTTGACTTGTGCTGTATATGGCTATTTAATGCTAACATATCCTTTTTGTTGCAGATGTAGATTTGGGGTGGAGTAGGAAGAGTGCAGGAGCTGTTTGCCTCCACTTGCTGCCATGCTGTTCTCACAGCACCTTGCTTTTATTATTTTAGTCTAGTCTTTTAGGGTTTAATATTTTCTGCTTGGCGTACTGTTTACATTTCAATAGCTAAACTTTGATTTTTGAATGTGAATGCAATCTGCAAAGGCAGATTTGTTTTTTCCTTTTCCCATGCTACACAATCAAGGTAATCTATAGGTCTGCATACCTATTTTCATTCACCAATTGTAGAACTTGTTATTGTATGGTATCTTAGTTTCTTAGCAACCGAAAATGTCATTTTATATCTCTAAGAGAGATATCTATATATAAATATATATATATATATATATTTATCTCTAGTGAATAAATAACACTATACTATATATATATCTTGTTTAATACAAGAGATCATTACCATACTTTATTGTATTAATAACACTTAGTATGTTATTTAAATAATCATTAAGATACCATATCATCAATAATACTTTCTAAGCATAAATCTTTCTTTTCAGTAATCTTAATTAACTACTCCATCATTTAATATAAATAATCTCATAATTCTTTTCATGCATCATCTCCTTATCAATGCAAAGTAATTTACATCTCTATAGTATATCAACATACTACTACCTTGGTATAACGTATTTTAGGTGAATAACTAGTGTCTCATTAAGGTATCAATATTTTTAAAGCTTTAGTCTTGAATTGAAATAGCTTTTAAATTCTCATATCGAACTAAAATTAATTATGCATCGCAAAACTTTTATTTGTTTCATCTTTTTGATAACATTATTAATTCAAAACGAACTCACATAATATCTACTATTATTTTGCATAATAATAACTACTAATATCGATTAGCTAATCGATATCTTAAATTTTATAACAAAATTTTCTTATCTCGTTTTTCAATACATAAATACTACTAGTAGAATAGCGGGACATTACAAAAGAAGACCGTCACTGATACACAGTTCCTAAAGTGGATGGAATTGATTAAAACTGATCTGGACACACACAAATTGCTATATAGTGAGGCTCAAGAGCACTATGTTTGGAATGAGCAAGATAGAAAATGGACAAAAAGAGACAGAAGCTTTGCAATAGGACGCGTCTTCCATGTTCGACCGTCGACTGGAAAAATATTCTATCTCAGAATTCTACTGAATCATGTTAGAGGAGCGACGTGTCATGAGGATTATCGTCGGGTGAATGGACTAGTTAATGAGAGTTACAAGGAAGCATGTTACGCTATGGTTTGCTAGACGACGATAAGGAGTACATTGAAGGGATTATCGAGGCAAGCTCCTGGGGATCTGGGGATTACTTAAGACGCCACTTCACGACTTTACTTATGTCAAATAGTATGTCAATGCCAGAGGAAGTTTGGAACCAAACCTGGAGATATTTGTGTAATGACATCCTATACAAGAGGCAGAAAATTCTCAAGAAATAAGGTAATTTTAAATTTGCAAATATAAATGCAACCAATGTTATATCTTGATTTTAAAAGAATATAAATGTTATTGAATCCACATTAGTATATAGGATATTATTCAATGCATTGTCCAAGTTTTATTAGTATACAGAATTATGCATTGAATCCAATTTTACAATGTCTTTTATATTTTTTAAATTACAAAAGTCACATCAAATTTGAAAGTTTAACATAAAGATTATACAACTATCTATGTGCAATTAACCCACTTTGGCATATTGACCAAATTTATTAATTCATAAGACTATGTTATATATTTAATTTTTATTTTTATCATATTTGCAACTTACAGAGAAACAGTTGCAAAATCTTGCTTTGGTAGAAATTGAAAAGTTGTTTGCGGTGAATTCCACCAGTCTGATAAACTTCCCAGGCATGCCATTATCGAAAGAATCAGTTGTATCTTGTGCAGAAAATTTGCTCATATTGGAGGAGATCTTATGATATAGAAGAAATGAAAGGAGAGCACATGAAGTTATATTCGTATTTAACAGATGAGCAAATGGCGGTCTATGAGAGAATAACGAGTGCAGTTGATAGTGGTGAAGGTGATTTTTTCTTTCTATATGGATATGGTGGAATAGGAAAGACATTTGTTTGGAAGACATTGTGCTCAGCCATACGTGGAAGAGGCCAAATCGTACTTCCTGTAGCCTCGAGTGGCATAGCTTCACTATTCCTACCTAAGGGTAGGATAGCACACTCGAGGTTCGGTATACTGCTGGACTGCGATGAGAGTTCCACATGCAGCAAGATCCAAGCAGAAAGTGAACTCACTGAACTCCTTAAGATGACAAAGCTGATTATATGGGATGAGGCATCAATGACCCACAAATATTGTTTTGGAGCATTAGACAGGAGTCTAAGGGATGTTATAAGGACACCTGAAGGACATTGTTGTGAAAAACCATTTGGCGGCTTAGTTTTTGTCTTAGGGGGTGACTTTAGACAGATCTTGTCAGTTGTCCCAAATGGTACCCGACATGACATTGTGCATGCCTCAATAAGCTCATCTCAACTTTGGAATTCATGTGAAGTTCTTATGTTAACTAAGAACATGAGATTGCAGGTACATAATATAAAGCACAATGTCATAGATTTTTTTTTTGACTGTTTTATTTTGAATGAATGATATACTAATTATTATTTTGTAATTTCAGAGTGGGCTGTCCAGATCTGAGGATGAAGAAATTGGAGAATTCGCTGAATGGATACTAAAGATCGGTGATGGAACTATTGGGGACATGATGGCTGATGGAGAGTCTAATGTCAGATTGTCCGACGATATTCTCATACGATATACAGTTGACCCTATTGCATCAATAGTGAATAGTATTTACCAGGACATACTGCATGCATTGTGTAATCCAGAAATATTTAAGGATATAGCTATTCTGGCAACAACCAATGACATGGTTGATGAGATCAATAATTATGTCATGTTGCAAATGTCTGCTAATGAGCAAGTATACCTTAGTTCTGACAGTATTTGCAGAGAAGATGGAGTGGTTGATCTGGATGATGACGTTTACTCAGTTGAATATCTCAACACAATTAAGTGTTCCGGATTGCCGAATCATGAGATTAAATTGAGGGAGGGGTGCATCATAATGCTTCTTAGAAATATCGATCCGTCCAATGAACTGTGCAATGGAACGAGAATGATTGTCACTAAACTTGGGGATCGTGTTATTGAAGCCAAACACATATCGGGGAAGAAGGCAGGGGAAAAGTTTTCGATTAGATTCCAGAGGAGACAGTTCCATTTGACTGTATGTTTTGCAATGACAATAAACATTAATCAAGGACAGTCTCTCTCTAATGTTGGACTATATCTGCCGAAGCCCGTATTCAGTCATGGTCAATTGTATGTGGCAATCTCAATGGTCACTAGCAAATAAGGCCGAAAAGTTTTAATATGTGACAAGGAAAATAAGTCGGATAACATGACAGTTAATGTGGTGTACGATGAAATTTTTCAGAAATTGCGAGGTATGACACTACCTTTGACATTAGTCTTATGGTTCCGTTGACCATATTCTGTTTCTATGATAATTTTTAGCTAAATAATATTTTTTTCGTCAGGATGAGGCTGACAAGGGTCTGATAGAGTCTACACAGATCAACTGTATCTATTTTATTACGAGGTCATATTTGAACTTTCCTTACATTTATTTATTTTTTGCAGTTCATTTCCACAAATTTAATTATGTTTATGTGTTGTAGACTTATACACTTATTCATTTTTTTGGTACACTGAAGTGATAATTATTGTTATCATGTTTGTTTTATTATTACATTTTGATTAATTAATTAAAATTTATTATATAATAACTATGACGTTAATAATTTCCGTCGATTTTCGACGGGCCACACACTAGTGAAAAAATTAGGAAGTAAAGAAATTGGACAACCGAAGAAGTTATATTAGTGTTTCTTTGATGTGGTGTGGTCATTAAATATATGTACGCCTGCCTAGCCTACCCTAAATAAATGGTTCATGACAATTTAAACCAAAAGTGTTCACTCTTTTATCAATTATATTTTCAATCAATAATAATACTCGATTAAGTCCTATATTATCAATTTGACTCTATAATGTAGAGCAACAAACTCGCAGCAGACGAACACGTCTCAAACTGATTAATTTGAACTTAGTTATAAATAGTCAATTTTCCACTAATACAATAATGAAGAACATGCGGGTAAGTAATCCGATCGAAAATTGAAATGACTTCAATGTCATCATCTTGAATCATATTACTTGTGAGTGGACCTCTAATGTATTGATGTACCATGCCAATTATAATGAAAATTTTGTATATTAAGGCCCTTTAGTTATTGTTTACTTATTTATTTTATTCGTAATTTAAAAATTTGTGTAAAAAGATAAAAAATGACATTGATTCATAAAATTTTAAAGTATAACTTTTTGTAATTTTTAGAAACACGTTAACAATAATAAGAAAATTAGCAATAGGATAGAGAAAAAGAAAAACAATAAGAGGAGGAAATAATTTGTTGGGTAGAAGAAATATAAACTTATACTAGTATAAGTACTTGTCTCATTTTATTTATCTTGAAACTTTTAGAATCAATTTTAAATAACATTTTATTTGTGTTTTAATATCTTCAACTTCTATCTACTTTTTTATACGTTACTTATTTCCAAATAAAAAAATTATAACAAATGAAATTTAGGTCCCCATTTTTTTATAACAAATAAAATAACAAATGAAATTTAGGACCCCATTTTTGTGTCTCATATAGTCACACTTCATGTTCCATAAACAAAGTCTAATATTATTTTTTTCAAATTTTATTTTATACTCCCTCTATCCCATTAAATTTGACATAATTCCCTTATTTGACATCCCACTAAGCTTGGCACATTACAAAAATAGTAAAAGTTATCCCTTTAAAAAAGTGTGGATCTACCACTTTTATCACTCTTACACTACTTTATACACTCTCTTTAATAACCGTATCCAAAAATTTTGTGTCATGCTTATTGAGATGGAGAGAGCATGTTTTAGTTTAATTTCATCTTTAGTACTATCAGCGGCGGGAAGAATTATAAATGAGTCATGTGCAAATTTTGAAATAATTTTTATATCATATATATATTTTTAAAATATATAGTATTTTATTAAATTTATTTGATAAAAAAACATAAAAAAACAATACATTTATTTAAAAGGTTTTTTTTTCTTCTTGCATGTTTTGAAAAAAAAAATCATCTACAACGTATTTTTATCGATTTCTTTCAAAAGATCACATTCAATTGCAATTAAAACAAATATAATTAATTTTTATTGATATATATATTTATTCGTAAACATAAATTGAGTAATTTTAATTTTAAAAAATTTATTTCTGTAGAGGCAACATTAACAAGAATATTTAATAAAATTTTATATATAATCATTATCTTTGAAAAATAATTAAATCGTTTCTAGAAGAAAGAAAAAAAGAATTAGGATTTAAACATACAACACTTCATGAATGAAAGAAGCATCTTGCCAATTATGCTAAAACTCTTAATTATAAATATTTAAATATAGTATACATATATGTATATCTAGACAATAATTTTTAGGGCGGTGCCACTGCCACCGACAATCGGGGACCCTGTACATTCGCACACTTCGCACTGGCTGATAACCTTCTTTAAACACTATGTATTCATCTCATTCAAATAGGATTTATAGTTATTTTTTAATATTTAATGTTATTTTAAAGGTTCAAAAAAATAAAAATAATAATATATGTTTTTCAAATAAATATTAATTACAGTTCATTATATTATAATAATTGTTTATTTTGAATAAATATTCATTAAAATAATACACTCAATATCACTAGAATATTTACAATCCAGAATCAAAAGTGAACAAATAAAAGGGGAAAGATGGAGTGAATTATCTATTCTATTTGTAATTTTGGGAATTAGAAAATCCTAGTTGTCATTTAAATTAATTAAAACAGTGACATTACACGTCACCCGTGCATGAAATCTAATCCAGTTGGCAATGGCGCACAATACTTTTGTACATCGAGCGCAAGACACACATATGACATGGCAGCACATTATTGGCTATTTAAACCTTCAAGCAAAGCGAAAAAGCAGAAAGCGCATGGACTCACTAGTCACTACCCTTACAATTGAGCGTCGTCGCATGCAATAGCCGCTCCACTGCTTATAATCACACCTATTCAGCTTCATCAACGAAAACGAAGAGACAATCAATCCCAGTCGTCCAAGTCAGCGCGAAACAGAAAGAGATGTCATCTGGCTTTACCGGCTCGTTCGACGATGACTCAGCACGGCTCGGCAACAACTCGAGGCTATCCTCGCAGCGCTTCGACTAGGCGCGTATGGCTTCACTAGCTAGTTAAGAATATTCGATGATGGAAGGTGCTTATGAGGAAGACTTGCCGCCTCATGGCGGCGCCGGCTATATGGCGGAGGCTTTGTCTGAAAGCGGCGATTTCGTAGATAAAGGATCAGTACTGCCGCCACCGCCGGAGATGGAGGCGGAGGACGGTTTTGCTCTCAGAGAGTGGAGAAGGTTATGTATTTCACTACTGACGATTTCGTATATAAAGTCAAAGTCATATTATTGTTCGCATTAGTTAACGGCTTTCTTAGCCATTATATATGATAAGATTTTGACATACAAGAAATATAAGGGAACAATACTTTTATCCTACATGAGAACATGGTGTGCCTTTATAGCTTATAAAATATATTCATAATGGCAAAACAATGGAGACGATTCTGTGATAAAATTGTTTCAGACAAAACGCGGTTGGGTTAGAGGAGAAGGAGATGTTGAAGGTAATAATTGAGGAAGCTGATGAATATAAAGCAGAGTTCTACAAGAAATGGAAGATTAGGTGTGAGAACAGCAAAGCTATCAGCAGGGAGAAGGAAAACAGATTAAAGATGAGGAACTAAAAGAATGAGTACTATTGGATAAGAGGATTCCAGTATAGTCATAAACTATAGTGTCGCCTATCTAGGATATATGTCCGTAACGTTTAATTGGGCTGAGCTCATAAACTGAGTATCTCATTCCTTGCCTTTGTCTGTCCGATACGAGATAGGGAAGCTATCACCTACTGAGTTATGCAAACTGTAGGGCCTAAACAGCCCATGTTCTGTTCGTGACTTCTCATTAAGACATATGTTTTACATTTCCAACATTGTGATCCCCTTTGACACAACAGCCAAGAAGCTGTACGAGGTTGGGGCGTCGAATCTTCGATATCATACTGTGTTGTGTCAAGAACTCCTTTATCCCCTGCTTGGATCCTGCAGAAAGAGCCTTGATTGCAACCTGTGTTCCATCTCTCATAACACCCTACAATTAGTGAGCATATCATAAGCATACTATAAATGTAATTACAGTTTCCTATTATATATCTGAGACCAGGCTCACTTTATAAACCTCTCCAAATGCCGATCCTGAGGGAAGCATGAAACAGCCTGGCTCTTAGCTGAATGCAGATTATGATACGAGAACAGGCTCACGTTTTCTGAGCAAATAAATTAAAATTAATAATAATATAAGCAAAACTTAGAAAAGGATATTACTTAACTGTTTGAAAACTGCCTTGCATTATGTATTTTAGGGATGGCAATGGGCCAGGTATTGTTTTCCCGTCCCGGCACCTGTTTAAAAAAGCAACCTCCATACCCGCCTTCGTACTTGTTTAAATTGGGGCGGGTACGAGGCAGAGATTGTTTAGGGAGGAAAAGGTACCTATCGGTAGAGCTGGTAAAAATGGCTCGAACCCATAGGCCCTGCCCAAAAGTTCAGGGTTTGGGCGGATTTGGGCTTGGAAAAAAAAGACCCGAAAAAAAATGGGCCTAAAAAATCCGCTCGAAAATAGCCTTAAGTCGGATGGGTTTTGGGGTAAAAAGCCCGCCCGATAATATAGGATAAAATTCTATTTTTTGCAATTTTTATTTAATTTAATTATTATTCTAATATTTATATTTTGTATGATTTTGATAGGTAATTAATAAAATACTTTTTAAGTTTTAATTGTTTATTTTAGTATTGTTATATAATTTAAATTATGATCTTACATAGTTTAATTTTACGTTGTAAATATCAATTTCTTTTAAAAAAATCTTTTTATTTTAAATGAATTGAACTTTGGGCCCGCCCAGGAAAAAGCTCGTTAGCCACTACAATCACACTTCACTCGAATTATTCGGGGTGGGTTTGGGCGGGCCTCAAAAGTATGAGAAGTCCAATGGGCCGAGCGGACCCGGCCCGCTACTTTTGTCACCTCTGCCTATCGGGTACCCATTAACTAATATTTTTTAGATAAAAAAATAATTTTTAAGAAAAAATAATTATTAACTAGAGTAATAAAATAATTATATATACAAATTTAAAAAGTTGAACACTCTTTACATATACATTATTTTATGAGTTAATTATAGATAATAGTCATACAAGATTGATAAAGATAAATACTGACCACCAACATAATAGTATATAAATTCTAGCCATTTTTTAATTTTTGGAACAAAAATACCCTTTTAAATAGTCTCGGCCGTATCCACACATTATATGTATGAATAATATGATTTTAATGATTCATACTATTCATACGTTATGTGTATGAATAATATTATACATGTATGAAGAGTATGAATCATATTTAGCAAGTGAGATTTTTACTCAAAAGGCTAAAAACGAAAAATTTGTCAATTAAAGAAATTTCACTACCACAAAATCGAAAACCACACTACTAACAACAACAAATTATCAAAATCAAAAATCAAACCACACTAACAAAAAAAATTCAAACAAATAATATTTAAATATTGTGCATGAATGATACTATGATTTTAGTGATTCATACCATTCATACATGAATGTATAAATTTTACTACATATGTATAAAGAGTATGAATCATACCTAGCAAGTGGGATTCATACTCAAATTGTTACAAACGAAAAAATCTATCGGTTAATTTATAAGGTGTTTTTGACAATTTACAATAAAAATGACTATAATTTATATAATATTATGTTGATGACTACTATTTCTATTTCACTATCTTATTTGACTATTTTGTATTTTGTCTCTTATTTTATTCTTATAAAAATTTAAAACATTATATATAAAAAAATATATATTTAAAATAATATATTATAATAATTTATCGGGCGGGGATATATATTCCTGTACCCACCCATACCCGATTCGGGTATAAATATATAAACTTATACATATATTTGCGTCTTTAATTATTGTTCTGATTAAACTACTCCTCAGTCCTCCCCAGCTGTAGCATCACAGTTCATAGATCATCACACCTCAAAGCCAGAGAGAGTGTGAGAGAGAGGAAAAATATGATATTAGGTTAAAATAACCGATAATATGTAGTAGTACTGTAATAAATCTTTTATTCATTTATACTGTTGGCCCGTTGGGAATATAAAGCAAAATACTTAATATTAATAACCGCTAATTTCTTCTTTTTTTTTTCTTGTTTTTCTTTTTTGAGGAATTAATTTTAAAGGCTCCAAGCCTCCAAGAGTAATGTCCTGATAAAATTAAGTCAACCTAGTTAGATATTTGTCACCGTATAAAACTACTGTCGTTAATTAATTAATGAATTTCAAACTATCGTCATAAACCTTTCTTAATCCACTCATCAATAGTTTAGTTTGAAAATTAATTTCATTTCATTTTTACGTGTCATTTCTATATGAAACAGTAAAAAAAATATTTTCCTTTTTTATATACATTCATTATTATTAGTTGTTTTTCTAAAATAAAAAATAAGTAACAGGCTCATCGTATTTTTATTTTTCACACTATTTTTTTAATTTGCGTGTAAAAAAATAAACAAATTGCTTTAAGCAGGGAAAATATACACATGGGTACCAATTAATTACTAAAGAGGTTTTTGGTTAATTTATTTAATTAGCCATGATTAGAATTGATTGATAAAATAATAAAATACAATCAAGCGTTTGATGTGCTTGATTAGGTCCGACATAAATTATTTGGCCGTATATAATTAAAAAAATCATTTATTATTAATCAACTCAATTTTAGTTTAATTGAACTTGATTCTTAATCAAACACTATAATCAATCAAACCAAACACGTGATTATATAATACAAATAATTTTATCATCATTTATTATACCGGTCTAATTCATCTCGTTCATTAAACCAAAATCCTCTTATTGAATTAGTGGAGAAAAAGGACAGGGGCAAAAGAACAGAAACAACGAATATATTCTGATTTAAATAAATACACACACTGTCAAGAGGAAACATCTATGTTTTGACTTGAGTAAAAGGAGTTGGTATAAATACAATCATCCACAAATGACAAATTGAGTAAATTCAGAGAACATTTCAAACATTGTACCTTTTAAATTTAGACTGTAAATAGTTCCTTCTGCATACATAGAGAATTTGAATTTTCAAACAGTTGTACTATAGAACCTTGTTTCCCTCATTTAACTTGGACAGACTCATCGAAGAATAAAAGCTACATAACCCCATTTACTTTGTTTACCTTTCACGTATATTGCAGGGTTACTACATTGACCCAAGTCAAAGAATGGAATATTGCACCCAAACCAATAAAGAAAAGCAAACAGAACAGATTAAGACTTCAAACCTTAGATTATAGGCGTATGACTGCAACAGAAATCAGTTCATTCTACATTAATCATATAGTTTAATCATGAACAAAGTAGTTCATCAAGTAACATCAATATTGCTAAAGGATCATCACAAAAACTAACATGTCCAGTGCAATATACTAACACCACAATCACACTTCACTCTAAAATGCATGCTCTTGCTCATGAAAAATTCAGTTTCTCCCATCAAGAAAATAGGAGTCGACACAGTTGCTTGACTTGGAACTATCACTGCTCGATGTAACCGGAGATTCTGAAATGCCAAAAGAACTGCTTTGAGAAGAACTTGATTGGTTACCATTGGAAAAATAGGACATAACAGAAGTTGCTACTGGCTTTAAGTTGCCAGAATTAACACTTCGCGTGAAGTCCTGCACGACAAAATAATAGTACTTGTAACAAATGCGTAGTATCACAAACCTATTATGCATCAACTATCAAGAAATGGTCAAAGAAATTATAGTCGTGAAAGGAAATCGCGTAGAGGATGCTTACCATGTGCCTTATAGCCATGTCTAGTGATTTCTTAGACAGTGATCTTCCAAAGCCAGAGTTCTCGCGGGAAGAACTCTTAGGATTTTCGACAGAAGCATGCTCATCTTGTTTAGGTGGACCTAGTTTCCTCATGTTCACTACTCTTTCAACCATTTGGGTTCCCATCAACACAGGATTAACATCATCACCATCACCAACACCATTGTTGTATCCTCGACTTCTTGAAAGTGTCGTCATGCCTCCATTTTTACGAATAAATCCAATTGAAGCCCTTGCTTTGGTAGGAGAGCATGATTTCAGTCTTGGTTTCACTTTGGAAGGAGACGAGAGGGGTGCACTAGGCCTTCCTCTCGATGCAGATGCAGGCCTTTTAGGCATGGATGTTTTTACACTATGAGGTGCATTATGAGACACAGAGAGCATCTCTGAGGTCTGCTTTGAAGGCCTAGACTTCACTGTTTGAGAACCTCCACGTGTACTTTTTATAGCTAGGGAGTTTGTTTTACCCACTGAGGAAGCTCCACTCGAAGCAGAAATGCTAGATGAGGCTGATGAGACTGCTGATTTCCGCGTGGTTGCAGCAGAGGATGATGATGCTGGCTTTGAACTAGATGAGTTTCTAGCACTTGGAGTGGAAGAACGTGGTGCAGCTCTGGAAGGGGTGGAGGATCTCGACACAGGTTTTGAACTAGCTGCAGGTGCAGTAGCTCTAGATATCGGAGTAGAGGCTCTCACTTGAGGAGGCACAGGTTTAGAAGAAGTAGTTGCTGCTGCAGGTCTTGAAGGAGCACGAGACGTAGGTGTGGAGGCACGAGAAGAAGACTTCGACTTTGCAGGCAGCATTGATCGCCTAGTAGGTGTGGCTGCTCGAGAGGATGGTTTTTTAGGCCTTTTATTTGCAGCAGCTGAAGAGGAGTCTAAGATGGTTGATTTTGGTAGCTGATACAGAAAAAAAAAAAAAATAGTTGGAACAATGTAAGCAAGAGTTCATAATGCAACCTCATTTTACTAAGATGTTTCCATCAATTTAAAATGAAAACTTGCCTCAGACTTGAGAGAAATGCTTTGACCGTTCGAAGAATCATCCTGAGCGAAAAGCCTGAGAGGTAATCTTATAAGTATCAGACAACAAGCACTGCATAATTTCTCATAGGAAAAAGAAGATATGGAGATAATTAGGCAATCATGGACTATACCAGTCATGGTCACTCTTGCCAGTCTCTGTACTGAGTAAGCTCTCATCACCCAAATTCTGAAATCCCTCTTCTCCTAATCCATTTGGTAGCAATAAGCTATCTGGTTTTGGCAACATGCCTAAAACGAGATAAATGTGCGGAGAATGAATACAGAATGTAGAGTGGAATACCAAGAAAAACATACTTCCATAGCCCATACAATTAAAGAAAAGTAAATAAATGAAACAAGGGTAAGAAAGAGTACTTGTTGAGCCATCAAACTCCTCAAAGCTGTTGATATGAGCAAGGGCAATTCTCTCATTCTCACCATTCTTCATTCCCAAAAATATAGCTAGATCTTCATCAACTTCCCTCATTACCACCCCAAGGTCTCTAGTCTGTGGTCTAAATTGGACGGATGCCTGTATTTACCAAACAACTTTTTCAAATTTTGCAGGCAAAAACACCCCCAAAATCTCAGATTTAGTGGCCTAAATTCATAAGGCAACACAAAATCCTTTGAATTTCCTCAAACTGAACTATCACAGTTCAGACACGAAGCTCAATCAAGAAACATCTGACCTCAATCCCCATGCATCCTCCAAAAATCATTTAAAAACTTAAAAACATAGAATCCAAATAATCCACAAGCTAAAAATTCTCTCTTAAGACAAAAAAGAAAAGAATAAAACAGAGTATCTGCTGACTATTACTAAAACACAATCGAAAACTGTACAAAACTCCAAAAACACAACCCCATGTGAAGTTTTGGATTCAATCTAACCAAAGTTTAAATCTTTACCATTGGCAGCCTCCTTCAAAGCTCCAAATCACACACACGAACATCACATAGATAAAGACAGAAAAATATAAGAGAAAACAAACATGAGAATGGACAAAAATGGCGAGGAACTTACTGCCATTGTTGCTGAATGCTGATGCAAATCAGAGACGTGTCGTAAAGTGTAGAGAGAGAGAGAAAGAGGAAGAGAGAGATAAACTGAAGATGAAGGTTGATATTGAAGCTTCAGCCGAAAGTTGTCACTTTATAATCTTAGTACAAGAATTAATATTATGGTGTGTCTTGAAGAGTTGGTTGTCTGAGGCTGAGGGGAAACAGAAATGCAGAGATGGTAGTTCATAAATGGGAGGGGTCGTTAAGTTTGATTCCTTTGACAGCTTAATATTTAAAGAAACACAACTCAAATGAGGATTTGAAATCAGATGATCTGTAAAGTGTTTGTTTATTTAATGTATTACTTAAAATATAATTGAAGGATTAGTAATTATTGGTACGTCCAATTAAAAATGATCATATATTTAATCAAATCTATGAAAGTTTTTTGATTAAATATGGTCCTCCTTGCCTTGGAATTGGAATGGTTAGAGAGCAAGTCGCCATTTTTTATTCTTCTTTGATAGTTAGTGAGGGACTTTTTGCTTTTGCAGTTTTACAGCATTCAAAATCATTGCCATTTTGATTAGGGATGGTGGTGGGAGTGGGACCCACTCGGCTGCGCTCGTCATTTCAAACTCTATATCTTATTTTAACTGCTCCTGCTGTTTATTTATTTATTTATTATTTTTATAGGTTAAGAGTTAAAAAAGTGATCTGATCCGTATATTTGGAAGAGTAATTTTTTATAATTTTGAAAAACATTCCAATAGACACTATTTTAAGAGGAGCGAGGGAGTAATATAATAATTAATACATCCTCTCCAAGTATTTAGCTGGAACTAGGCACTAAAGATATCAAATTATTTAGCGCTCGTCTTAATTAAAACACCTTCCATATTTGTTTGTTTAACAAATGAAAAGAACTCGATTTTCCAATTAGGTTTGATTTTTTTTAGAGTATAACTTTAAATAATTTACGGATTTTATTAATGAGTTTATTACGAATTTAAAAAAATGAGTCGAGATTTAAATACTTTGCACTTTATATACAAATTTGTCTAATTACTCTTTTTTGTTCTACTTTAATTGTTTTAATTATCATTTTGGAATGTTTCATCTTACTTGTCTCATTTTATTATTGGGATAAAATTAACACATAAAAAAGTAAGTAAAAAATGATTGGTGAAACAAATAAGATACAAATAAAGTGTTTCTTAATATGCGAGTATCTGAATAATTTAGAGACAAGTAAGGTAAAACAGAGGAATTACAAAGAGTCGAACTAGAACCTGACAATAGTCATTTTAATTACTATCTAGATGAAACCTTCGAAACCACGTCAATCCTCAACACAATTTTATTTTATTTATATTTTTCATAAACATACTTATTTTATTTAGATATGATGTGATATGATTTTGTAGGATAAGATGAATATGGACAATTTCAATCAGTTTTTGTTCTTGAGCAAAAATTTATTTTTGATTTATTTCAGCTATTTCATTGAGTAGAACGTGTGATGATACTCTATGCTACAATTTTGAATCAAAAGAAATATTTTTTAAAATGCAGCATCTCTAGATGTTACACTTGCACAAAGATTTTTTTTCCCTATTTTCAAAAAAACAAAACAAAACAAAATTTTAATTTTGTGTTTATAATTTCACATTTTTTATTTTGATTATCTTATAATGTACGGAGGAAAAGAGCATTATAGCACATATGTTTATCTGTATTATGAAGGATAGATGGAAAATTAGGGTCATGTAGACGGTTGCATATTTATTTAATAATGTTGGTTACTTATTTAGTTTAACACTAGATTGATAAAGTATAAAGTTGAATATTTAAATGATAAAATTATTACATTAGTTTAAAATTGAGAAATTCGTAATTTATATTAAATTAGATACTCTATTAATTTGAATTATTTTTACAAAATAAATTTTATCTAATACTCACTCCGTCCACAAAAATGCTTCCTAGTTTGACCCGATGTGGGTTTTTATGTAGTGCTTTGACTTTTAATGATGATATGTAGTTAGTGGAGTTTGGGTCCCACTTAATATAGTGTTTTAAATTGTGTTGTGTGTAGTTAGTGGATGTTGGGTCCCACTTAATGTATTATATTAAATTGAGTTGTGTGTAGAGAGTGTGGTGGGTCCACTTTCCATAAATGGAAAGTTGAATTAGGAAGCTTTTTTGTGGACGGACTAAAATGGCAAATTAGGAAGCTTTTTCGTGGACGGAGAGAGTAGTATATAATGCAAAATAAACGTCTATCTCATATCATAGAAGTTAATTAAAACCACAAAATATTCAACACAAGTTGGTTTCATATTGAAGAGTGATATGCCGACCACTTAATTATCTTAATTCTTCAATTATGAGCGTGTCGAATCAATCATACCTAATTTATTCGGAATGCATGTGCAGTTGTAGGAACTCTTTAGACACACGAAGGATTTCATTTTTTCAATTATTTTTAAAATCTTCAAAATTGTTCTGATCTTATATTAATAGGATTCATTGCATGTCCATAACAATATTATAATAATTTGAATGCGATGAATGTCTCTCCCTACTGAAAAGCGAAGTTCCACCTCGTCTCTCAAAATATTTATTTTGTTAAGTATATTGAACTTTCCACAATTTAATATTACTCCAATTTATATAAAAATCGAGTTTATCATATAATAAATGGCATTGGTAAATTTCAATATACAAGATATTATGAAGTGGTGGATTCTACTTTTGCTTTCATCCTTATATAATAAAGAAAGGATAGAAAAGGAAGAAAAGAAAAATCTTCAAAAAGGTCTAATTTCAAATAAGAAGAAAAGTTAGTAGTGAGAGAGAGACACATTCTAAAACCAGGCACATGTTATTTAGTCTTTATTAAAGATCACAAGAAGGAAGGAGTGACAACACTGGACAGTTAATAAAATCTAATTAATTAATAAAACATGAACATGGGTTGTTTGTTCTGTCTTCCATAGGAATGCACAAAACAAACACATATCGTGTGAGACTGAGACCCCACAGACTAAATCAAAATGGGTATCTCATCTCATGCCACAGTTTGTTTGGGCCCAAATTGTGGGCCTCCAGAATACTGAGCTTTTGATTTTCTTTTTCTTTTTTGTTGTGGGTCCGTTTATATTTCCTAAAAATAATCACTTTCCTATAAATGCATTTTTGTAGTGATCTATTTCAGTTTGAGAATTGAGATTAGGTTTTAATAAATAATGTCGGGTTAATTCGGCTTACATATGGATAAGGCTACTTTTGTTTACAAACAAATGCTATTTATTTTTAAAACATTACAGTCACTTGCTCTCAAAATTACCATTTCTACAAAGTTACTACGTTCTAATATCGGTGGAAAATGATGGAGTTTATTTATGATTTTGAATTTTTAATGGGGATAGAAAGAAAGCTTGAAGCTATATACGTTATCGACGTAATTGGAATGAAATTGAAGCCTAGATATGTCACCTCATGAGGCCAGTTTTGACAGCAATAGTAAATTAATCATAATTTGACCCAATGTAACTAATATTGTAGGCGTGTTAACACGTATGACATGTCATTTATATAAATATTAAAAATTTTCTTAACCTTGATAGGAAGATGGCTTATTCAATAATTCGTGCATAAGGGTAAGGAACTTTGGATGAACTAATGCGAATGGGTGTAAGCTTCGATGCTCGGAAACACCCAGTGCTGACC
This sequence comes from Leonotis leonurus, assembly GCA_026898415.1. NCBI lineage: Eukaryota > Viridiplantae > Streptophyta > Magnoliopsida > Lamiales > Lamiaceae > Leonotis > Leonotis leonurus. The sequence goes on along the minus strand of JAPKLX010000100.1, from coordinate 415,798 downwards.
ACACTGAGACTGCCTTCGATACTAGAAAAATAATCCAAGCGTCCCCGGGGCGGACCCCAACCGAAAGGCGCTAGACGGACTAACGGCAAGCGAGATAAAGAAAGCAGTTGGCCCTATGTGTAAAGTGTAAAACCTTGCCGCGGGAGAGTCTTTCTCCAATGAGAATAAATACAGTTTTTGGGCATATCATTTATATAAATATTAAAAATTTCAAGAAAATGTTTATTGATTTTCGCTTTCCAATAAGGGTTAATTGATAAGGGTGTACTTAATATAGACATAAAAATTTAAAAATAAAAAATTATAATAACTCATATGCTTAGGGGTGAGCAACGGTTTGGTTCGGTTAAAAACCGAACCAAAATACTAAAATCAAATAAACTGAATTGTTTAGAAATTAAAATCCGACCAAATTATTTACAAAACCAAACCAATCCAAACTGAAATTTAAAGTTCGGTTTCGGTTCGATTTTCGGTTATCCAAAAATTCTAATTATATATTTTTCTCCACGATAAATTTATTATAATTTACACTCGAAGATTGATGTTCAAACTATTTCAATAAAAACTTTGTTCAATCTTGCATATGGTGATGGTTTAAAACATGAAATAAAGATTGAGAAAATTAATTATTCAAACAGTTTCAATTTCTAAGTTTACTCATTCATATTTTATGTTATTTGTTTACTTTCCTTTTGAAGATATGTTTTAATTTTATGTTAATTATTTAGAATTTAAAACTTGTATTTATTCTATAAATGAGATTTTGTAACAAATACTATTTAAGTTTAAGTAATTTATTTATTTATTGTAATTTATAACATTATAATTAATATATAATAAAATTCTATTGGTTCGATTAATAACCAAGCCGTTTTACTAAAAATCAATCCAAATCATAAAAAATTCGGTTCCTAAAAATTAAAACCAAAGCAAATTCAAATATTTTAAAACCAATCCAAACCGACCAAACATCAATAGTTCGGTTCGATTTTTTTGTTTAGATCAATTTCTGCTCACCCCTACATATACTAATGTAATATTGTCACATCAGTTATAGACACGTTCATACCGTTGAGCGATCTCATAATTCATAAGTAGATAAATTCATGTAACAAAAAAATTGTAAATAATTGGATATTTTTGGGCTATTAATGAATATGTGAGAAACCATCTAAAGAATCAAAGATCTGTCGATCGTTACGCGCAAGATTCGCTCAAAAGAAATTTATGATAGGATGGCATTTAATTCATATTACTACAATTGTTATTCGTGCAGAAATCGGAACCTATATATATATATATATATATATATATATATATATATATTATAGGAAGGTCAACAAGGTTTGACTTGATATTAAAGTAACGTAACATTTGATTAAGAATAATTAAATGAGCCAAGATCGATCTGCGTTGAGAGTAGATGATCGTAGTATAATTAATTTCTCGAAACTGATTCTCGGTGAGTGAGAAATAATTGTTTAAAGTATGTCACTTGACGAAGAAAGCTATGTTATTAAGATTCTTAATGTAAGAATTAAAGAATCTTAATGTAAGAATAAATGTTGTCTCACATGTTTTAATTGGGTATTTAAAGTGCCTAATTACTTCTAGGATTAAGTAATTGGATAAATCCCGTACACGAACGCGCCGTCGCCACCAGCCCGCCGTGCCCGCGCCCGTGGGCCGTGGGCCGTGAGCCGGTTGGGCCTGGTTGGGCTCAGCTCTTGGACTTCGGCACTTGCGCGGCTTCGACACGTTGCCTTGATGGGCTTTGAATAGCCATCAATTCATCGGCGCCCCTTTGGGTGGACTAGCCCTATAAATAGGATTTTCTACATTAAATCCAAACACATTCTCTGCATACTCTTACTCATATTGTTGCATTATAACTTTCCATTTCGTTTAAATTTCCGTTGTATTCTCACCTCCTTTTCCGTTTTTGTGTAATTGAGTAATTGTATTCAACAATTCGAAATGTCCATATATATATATATTAATTAGTTAGTTGTTTAGTTGATGATCCCATGGATTGGGTGTTAATGGAGTTGTAAGATAGAGTTTATAATAATTGAATGGATGAAAGTTGTTCTGAGGGCCACGTGATGCGATATTCTTCCATGGCTTATAAAGATTGAAATGGTGCTATATATTCTTCTTTACAGTTGTAAGTTAATTATGGGTGGAACGTGATTATACGTTGTGGTACAACCATCCGATTCAACTGCAGATCAAATGAGTTGGTGGATGGATTAGGCAACTTTCATAACTTTCAAACCATCATTAACTAATTCAGTCCATTCAATTTATTTTAAAAATTGATTTCTTGTTTGGCGTGGATCTATTGAAAGGGTGTAAGAGAACGAAATTATTGATATAAAAAAAAAATTACTTTTAATTAATGAGAGTAAAAGTTATACTATATTATTATTGATTTTTAATTATCTAGAGGAGTAATAACTAATTGAGAGTTCATGTCGGACGCAAACCTATTAGTAATGAATTTTAAAAGCATGAAAAGCATTTTTCACAATAAATAAAGGTACATGTCATTCATTAATATTTCCATCACTATACATTCATTAACTATTCGGGATTATGTTCAATAAACGTTGTTAGATATTCGTTCATTCATTAGACGAATCAAATTCAAGTCTCAAAACGAGCTTGAACGTTTTTTCAAGACGAACTCAAGTCTAATACTATTCGGTTAGAAAGACTCACGAATATGTTTGTATCGAAACTTAAGAAGCTATTCAAATCTTAAATAATTAGCGAACTTTGTTAACGAACATGTTTACAAACTTAGAAAGTAGAACTTTGTATAATTCGTAAAGTTTATATACGATTTAGTTCACGAACTTGTTATATTAATATATATATATTCGTATATATATATATATATTTGTATATACATATTAACTCAAATAATATAATAAACGAGCTTTAATTCAAATATTTAACGAACTCGAGTTGAGTTTGAACTCAAATTCAAACACTATATATTAAATTTAATAATAGACTGACAAACTCGAGCTCGATTTTTATTGATCGAGTCAAATTCGATCCTAACTTACAAAGCTCAAGCCTTTAAAATTTCAAATAAGAGGAACTTGAATATGACAATATTCGATACAATTTGATGATGATAGATAAATGGCATTGTTGTAGGTTATTCTTTTATTGTTAATATTATGAGTAATAAATTTCAAACTATTTGACAGTTTAATTAAAGTAAATTTCAATTTTAATAAGTAGTAATAAATATTATAATCCCGTTAGTGTCCATTTATTTGTTGCATTTTCATATCATAATTACGAACAATAAGTGCATTAAAATTAGGACGGTATGGATATTGTCTAAAGTATTAATGAGGAATTAGTGTCAACCTTCAACAATCAAACACATATAATTATATTGCGAAGGGTTAAACAACATATATGCAAATCTAAAATCAATCAGTGATTTCAGACGCTAATTTTATGATATCATTATTGTATTAATTTAAACACATTTATTTAATAAAACGTTATCAAAACGAAGCCAAACGCATATAAATAAGTGAGAATAAAGAGAGTATTATATAAACTAGTGTGTGGCCCGTCGATTTTTCGACGGGTAATACTTTATGTTATAATTTATATATAAATGTGAAATTAATTAAATATTTTATTTGTACAATTAATTCTAAATATAAGTGTAGAAAGCTCATATTATTCGGACATTGATAAACAATTTGTTGGACAATACTCAACACAATTACCAATATTATATCAACATCTCTTTCAATTCTTTGATTTTAAATGGCCCTTTGAAGATAAGGTGAGGTTGTGATTCTTGCTCAAAAAAAAAAAAGACCGAAAGTCTTTGAGTTGATAATCCTTATGCAGGAGAGATGACCGAGTGGTTCAAGGTGTAGCGCATAGTCCAAGCGAACCCACTTAAAATCTTTACTAAACCGTAAATGTCTCTTGTAATGGGACATGAGCGTAATTGAGCTATTGAACTATCCCTTAGAGTTTTGCTTCTCTAGAGAAGATGAGAGGCTAAAAATGGACAACGGAAGGCTATCCCTAAATGATGGAGTCAAGCGTCAAGCTCCCCGTAGCCGCCATAGGAAAAATGATTCTCTCTCTCTCTGTGGGAGATTTCGCACAAAAGGGAGAGACGTAAATACATGACCAAATTCTTTTGAGAAATCTCATTTATCCCGTACTTCATATTTTCTTTCAGTGAATAAAATCTTGGATTTGTAGTCGTAGATAGACCTGTTGACCCCTTGGCTTTTCTAGCAGAAAGTCTCATTGAGTTCTCAGCTTGGCCTACGCTACGATCGTTAGAACTCCATCCAATCGGTTCTAAAACGTTATGTATTTAAAACTTTTCCTTGTAAATATAAATCAAATTTGGCTTTTGAATCAATATATTTCAATAATATAATTATAAATAAATAAGGGGTAATAGGTAAAATTACCCACTTTCATAAAATAAAAATAAAAAATACCCACTTAAAAATAAAAGATAAAAAATACCCAATAACATGATGAATTTCATCATGTGCTCATGTTATTTTACAATAACATGATGAATTTCATCATGTGCTCATGTTATTCAAGTTATTTTAAATTTGAATAACATGAACACATGATCAATTTCATCATGCTATTGTAAAAAGTGAGTATTTTTTATCTTTTATTTTTAAATGAGTATTTTTTATTTTTTATTTATCAAAATGGGTATTTTAGCATTTGCCCCAATAAATAATGGGTGAATAAGTATCGTCTCACCTGTTGACCCTCGGCGGTTCTCTCATATCCAAATCCACCTATTAAGATCCCCAACTCATATTTTCCATCAAGTAACAATTTATATATCACCTTAAAATAGAGCATCAAATTTATATATAACATTTTTAAATATTATATTATAAAGTGATTTTTTAACAATAAATTTACACTATATAAGTTTTCAAGTAACAACTATATTTGGCAAGCAGATTATTCTTCAATTATCAATATTTTATCACTCACATTCAATACAAGATAAGTCTTCATATAACATTATTTGAAATAAGATGATCTTTCAAATAATGTTTATTTACAATGATTTGCCAAATCATCACGATAAAATAAAGTATCTCATTCTTTATTTATACATCTACTTTATAATATAAAGTAAATTCTATACAAGATGAATCTTCGTATAACACTTATTTGCACCAAAATGATTATTTATGATACACTTATTTGAAAAGATTAGTCAAATTATATCATTTGTAAATAAACTATGTATATTTAAATTGTGATATTTTAAATATTATTAATTATATAAAATAATACTCCTTCTGTCTCATTCAAGATGATCTATTTTTTTGGGCACACATACCAATAAAGTCTCTTTTTTTTACTTACTCAATACATTTAAGTCTAAAAAAATTAATATAAAGAGAAATGAGCCAACTTTGTGGAACATACGAAAATGGAAAAATGAGCCATCTTGAATGGGATGGAGGGAGTATATCACTAAATATTTTATTCATACCAATGGGATAATCCTTTATATATCGTTTATTTATTATTAATTGTTGTAATAGACCACTTAAAATAAAATATTGACCTATTTAATTGTTATTTTTTAAATAATAAATTTATTGGACCATATATACACACACATTGATTTTTGATGTAATGATTTGTTTAGAGGTATTTTCATGAAATCAATTAGATGATATTTTGAGAACTTTTTAACTCCACCACAAGATAATTCATCATAATTTGCAATGATTGGTTTAAAAATTATTTTGACTTTAATAACGATTTATTGTAATTTATCAAAATATATTATTTTTAAAATTATAACTGAACTTTTAAATTATACTTACAATTTTATATAAGATAATTTCCCGTCGATTTTCAACGGACAATATTACGTCGATTTTTAAAATATGATTTTTACATATTAGAATTGGTTTAATATTCAAAATGAATAATTTATGTAATTACGTTGATTGCCAAAATTAATGTTGTAATTAATATAGCTTTTGTTACTATTTATTGATTGATTATGATACAGTAACAGTTTTTAACATTTAATTTTTTAAGCATTTAACATCCCCATAATTTCAAAATTCACGAAATGATATAGTAACATTTTTTTAACTATAAATTATAATTTTTGAGATTTTAAAATTCAAAAAAAGGAGAAAATTCTAAATCTCAAATGGAGAGATTTTAGGTATGGAGATGCTGACGTGGCATGTGTGGCTCCAAATCGTTTAATAGTATAGATGTGGAATTTAATATGAGAAAAAAAAAATGAAATGGTGTATATGAACCAATCTTAATTTACAGCCCAATGGGTTTGAAATGGTGTGTATGAACCAATCTTATGATAGTTCTCAATTTATATATTAAAAAAAACTTATATTAAAATATAGAATTATGTTCTTATAGTCTTCCTTAGGAAAGTATTTGGGACTATAGTATAAGAGATATGTGGGCTATGTTTAAATTACACGTTTGAAAATTCAACAAAGCCCAAATATCATTAGATGTTTCTGTTAGTGTAACTCTTTGAAGTACATTACTGCTGGGCATGCCAATTTGATTTTGAAAGTACAAGTTGGTCCGAACATTAATCTCAAATCGATAATCTCACATCCGAATGAATTGAATTAAAAAAAACCCGTTTACGGATAGAGCTAACCTGAAAACTGTGGATTGACCTGATAAACCGAATGAAAAAATAAAATAAAAAGTATTTGTAGAATACATTTAATTTTCTATGCAAAAAATGTATTTATCATACCTATCAATTAATTAATCATTAAAAATTAATTATAACACGATTTTGATACAACAACATAACTCTTTTCTATTTAGATTTATTCGTAGTTAAATTTTATATTTAACTATGTGTTAAAATTTTATTTTATTTGTTATATCTTGCATATTTATTTTTAAAATATTAAATTATAAAAAATATACGTGCGTATATGTTAAACATTTTCGTAAATATTCTAGTCCGATTGACCCTATGAACTAGCCCAAAAATTGAAAGTTTAATGTTACGATTGTAAAATTTTAACATGATTTAATGCAAACTGAATAAACCGACAATTAAAATAAGTTGGCCGGAAATCAAGTGAATTGATTAAATTGACTACAATTCTAGGTAGTGAGTTGACATCCTTATATGTTCCTATATACAAAGAATTACTACATCCGTCCCCCAATAAGTGTCCTCAAACACCAAAATTCAATTATCAAGAAAACAAGTTAAATTACACTCTTTACCCGTAATCATTGCATTGAAAATATAAAAAGTAAAAATATTCAAATAATTAAAGGGGTAAAAAAGAAAATTTAATGCTATTTTAGTCTTGAAATTTGAAGTGGGACACTTAATAAGGGACAAAAAAAAATTCTCTTGCAGTACATTTGTTGGTGTACGGAGGGAAGGGAGGAGAGTAATAAAAATGCAATCAAATATCAAAGTTGTATATTGACTTATTGAGGCGTCAACTCAGTACCTAGAATTGTAGTCGCTTTAGCCACAAAATAAGAATTAGTAGTACTACATATCTGCATCATCACTAATGAGTGCTGACAATATTTTAGTACGAGAAACGCCATTATAATATAAAAATATATTATGTCTCCGTTGAAAAATATAATTGAAAATTAAAATATATTATAAACAATTAAAGATTGTGATACATATATACATATACGCATACGACCACAAACAGATGTATGATTTTGAGAGGTCAATTTACGTTCAACTTATTATTCCCATGGATATGAAGCTTGGATTAGTCACGTATCAATGTTTAGAAACCATATATTATAAATATCACTGTCAATTAACAAAAGATAACAATAAATCAGATAACCTACGTACGGTGATACGATGAAGTTGGATAGCATATTTCATAACCTGATATAACAACATATATAATATGGCCATGCATATATCATGCTAACAAAATAAAAAGATATCAGAATTTTTACATGAGAGATGAGACGATTTTAGACATAGCATGCACGCATTAATATATATGTTGTCGACAAATTATAAAAGTTTAGGAAGGTGAAGGTAGCGGTAGCTCAAGAGTAAAAACCGAAGGTGTCCAAAATAGTAGTGTGGAGCGGGTCGCTCAAATGGGTGACCCAGTTGTTGAGCGGCCCTTTACCGGTGGCCGCCGCCTGGACTGCGAATCCCAGGAAGGCCACCATGGCGAGGCGGGCGTGCTTTATCTCCGCCAACTGTAGAGTCTCCTTCTTCTCGGGGTCGGCCGCAAGCCCCAACGGGTCGAAGTATGACCCACCCGGGTACAACCTCTTTTCCGGGTCCAGCTCCGCATTCCTCTGGAACTCAATGTACCCGATCACCAGCACCTCCACCCATATCAATGTCGAGATTGTGAATGGCAGCGGCTGCCCTAGGTATGACGACCCATCCACCAACTCCACCTATAAACATTAATCCAAACATATATAAAACTACGGCATTGGTTCGAAACAAAGACAGACTTAATTATAAACTAGGAGAATATGCTACCTTGCCGGCGTCTTGCCAGGTGACGCCTGTGAGCCACTCGACGGTGAGAGCGCCGAGAGTGGCGAGCATGGCCCACCTTCCATGGATCAGCTCGCATTCCCTAAACCTCTGAAGCCCGAAGACCTCGCTGTACGGCTGGAATGGAGTGGATTTCACGTCGGCGACCTCTGTTCTAGTTCCGATGATGTCTCCGGCCAAGTTCTTTGCCAGATTCTGATCGAGGGAGTCCAAGTCGAACTGCAAGTACTCTGCGGGCTTTCCGAGCCCGAAGGGGTCGAAGCCATAGTCGCCGACGAAGGATCCGTCGAGATATTCCGGTGCCTTGGCGCCGGGAAACCACAGGGGGCGGTCGGAGATGAAGTTCTTGGAGGCAGCTTTCTTTGGGGGCGACTTCTTGGGCCCGAAGCCGAAGCGGGCCTGGACGCGACCCGATCCCGGGTGGACGTCGGCGAGGCGTGTGCCGATGAAGGAGGAGGCGGCGGCGGCGGCGGCCATGGCGGAGGTGAGAGGAGAGAAAGGGTGTTTGTAATATGTGGAGGTGGAGTGGTGGTGATTTTGGTCGAGATATAGAGCATTGCGGTTGATGATGGAGATAGAGATTTTAGGAGATGGGGGGGGAATGGGAACCGTTGATTAAGGGAGTGAATGGATCTGAGGGTGGAGGAGGGGGTCGGCCTTATCTGGTTCTTATCGGGACTGAAATTGAGTGATCTTAATTGGTGCATAGGTGGAGCATGTACCATCACATCTTGTGGTCCACACGGACGGCCCGGATTGCATAATATCTTGCTAACAAGAGCTAACCGCAAAATGGTTTTTACTACCTTCGTATGGTGTTTTGGTGTATGATCGGGAATTCACGTATCTCGTATTTCATCTTATAATTATAATTTTTATTTTAATTAATTTAAAAAAGAATTGTCTATAAATATAATGAATCACAATTAATAATTATTCTAAAAGAGATTGAAAAAATTATATATCATATTCTTAAATTTATGGACCATAAAAATCGACTGAAAGTATTTAAAAATAATTATATATCTTATTTAGATGATCCTTAATATTATGTATAAAATTAAATTAAAATATATAAATTTGAAATAAAAATATTAAATTTAATTTTAGAATATGAGATGTAGAACACATAACTACATGTCCCTGTAATAAATAATCCATTTGTTCCACTAATTTAAACACCTTTGACTATAAAGATTTTTTTCACAATTTTCATTAAAATATGTCTAAATTAATGAAACAGACTAATATAAATAAAGTTCTATTTAAGGAGTGATAACATATCATAATTTATATCCTTTGGACTCAGTAAATATAGCTTTATGAACAATCTAGATTCAATTTGTATATTGCCTAATATCATAACTTTTTATATTATTTTAATAACACGATAATATGTGATAAAATTAATATTTTAAAATTTAAAATATTTTAATTAATATTTTTAAAAATTATTATAATATATATAATGACTCATAATTAATATTTATTTTAAATATTAAATTTAAAAATATACAAACACTATATTTGGACTTATCAATCTAAAAATCAAATAAATTTAACATTAAAATTTTTAAAATAATTATATACCATTGAATGTGATGAACTAATAGTATTAACTAATTACTAATCCCTCAACTATGGAGGCGAATCCCAAACTCATGCATGCTTCACCACAATAATGTATTTGTTAACCATCTGCATATTTATTCCTTTCGGGAGGGTCTGGAAGAGGAAAGCTGCCGCCCCAAGGCACATATACGGAAGTAGATGTGGTAACCGGTTCTTCTAATCGGTTTTTTAGAAGAACCAATATCGAACCGGTATCAGATTGGGAATCAGTTATCGAGTATTGATTTTTTTTGGTAAAAATATTTATTATTGGTTCTTGATTTTTAAAAAATAACGTTACCCACGTAACCGGTACCAAATCGAATACTGGTTAATAAAATTACATGTTAAAAAATGTATATATTTAATATTTATTAAAAAATATTTTATATATAATAAAATATAAGTTAATTATAGATAATAGCCAATCAAAATAACAAAAGATAAATAGTAGCCACCAACTTAACACCATATAAATTCTAGTAATTTTAAAAAATTTGGGACAAATATATCCTTTCAAATAAAAAATTTCAAGTACAATTATTAATATTTTTATAAAACATTTTTCTACCCTAATTTACCTTAACCGTCGTCTCCTTCCATCACTGTCTTCACCTCCGGCCGTCGCCCCTGCCCCCGGTCGCATCATCTTCTCCCCGCGCTTTCCGCCGCATCCTTTCCCCCGGCCGTCGAGTTATTCGCCGCATGCCCCTGCCATATCATCTGAAGAAGAGCTTTTAAATATTAAAATATTGTGTATGAATGGTATGATTTCAGTGATTCATACCATTCATACGTGAATTGTGTAAATAATACTACGTAGGTATGAAGAGTATGAATCGTACATAACAAGTGAGATTTATACTCAAAATGCTAGAAACGTAAAACATGTCAGTATGAATGGTATGATTTTAATTATTCATACCATTCATACTTGAATTGTATTAATATTACTATATGGGTATGAAAGTATGAATCATACCTAGTAAACGAGATTCATACTCAAAATACTAGAAATATAAAACATGTCAGTATGAATGATATGATTTTAGTGATTCATACAATTCATACGTGAATTGTATTAGTATTATGATAACTCTTGAATAAGAGTTATTGTTTGGTTCCTTTTATTTCTTATTTCCTCCCTTTGTGCGGTATCTTGTTGTTATTTTATTTATTTGAGTGTTATTTTATTTTGTTTTGTTCTTTTGTTTGGAGAAGAGGCATTATTACTCTCTTTTGTATTTATGTAGTAGATGAGACAATTTATGCATTAATGTTGCTGACTGGACGTTGAAAACAAGGAGAGAGGAAGTGGTCCCCAAGATAAAAGACAAATGAGTGAGCTGAATACTAGTGAAAGGATGGAGGGTAGCATGGTCCTTTTGGAAGCTATATTTGAAAACCTAGGAGCGCAAAAAGGGGAGGTATCAGCCGCAATATACAAGGAAGACAGCTGGGAGATACAGAGGGGGGGTTAGACACAACGAAAAGAGAGAATGAAAATAGAGTGGAAGCTGTGAGTTGCGACAGCAGCTCGAAGTTGGGGAGAAGAAGAGAGCACGTGTTGCAGCTTAGAGAGGGATTGGAAGATCAACCTCTACACATTTGTTTCTCCTTGTTCCATCTCTGAAATCTGTATTAGAATGCTTGATATGTTGAACAACATCTTTTCACTTTCAGTTTTTATTTTCACTTTCAGTTTTTACTTTCAGAATGAGCTAATTGAGGGTTTGGAATGAATCTTGCTTTTATATATAAGATTTGTGCTCTGTATTTCTGAAGCATTTGTGTTCTTTTCATTCAATAGCTCTTGGTCCAATCTCCTGTTTATGTTTGGCCAACATTTGATAGGTGTTTAGTCATTAATAAATTCTGGAAAGGTTTGTTAATAGTGGAAAAATATTGAATGAGCACTTGTGTTGATAACATATGAATATGTGTTAACTTGTGTAGCCCTCAGTAAATGATGACGTACTCTGCATATTTTATTAGCTAGGCTTGGTATAAGAATATATTAGTTTGGTTAATTTAATATAGTGCATAAACTCGTATGTCAAATGTATGATTTACGCTACTGTAACTGAATGCTGAAGAATTGCTGCAGCATTATTTGCTCGTCTGTGAATTAAGCAAGAGGATTTCCGAACCCGAGTCTGTTGTTAACCCGTTTGTTGTCTGATCTTTTCGTGCTTTTAATTTCAGTTTTTTAAATCTTAAGTTTGCACAATTTAGTGGGTTAATTTTAGCATCCTATAGTCTTGTTTAAAAGTTAATTACTTCTTGAATTCTAGTTTAGAAAACTCCAAAATATTGATTTAAATTTCTGTCGTTTTATTTCTTTTTAGTTGAACGTGTACAAGTACTGATTTGCATTCCATGTGGAGATGAATCTGGAATAATTCCTTATATTACTTGTTGATTGCGTGCACTTGCGCATTATAAATTGTGTATATCATTTCACACAACATATTACTATATATGTATGAAAAGTATGAATCAAACCTAGCAAGCGAGATTCATATTCAAAATTCAAAAACCATAAAACATGTCAGTATGAATGGTATGATTTTAGTAATTAATACCATTCATACGTGAATTGTATTAATATTACTATATGTGTATTTAGAGTATGAGTCATACATAACAAGCAAGATTCATACTCATAATGCTAGAAACGTAAAATATGTCAGTTAAAAATATTTTATATTAGTAAAATAATTTTTTAATTAAAGGATATTTATGACAATTTACAATGAAAATGATTAGAATTTGTATAGTGTTATGTTGGTCGCTATTATTTATTTTTAACAATCTTATTTGGCTATTTTTGATTTCGCCTCTAAAAAACATTTGCAAAATTACATTTATTTATATTTATATTAAATTATTATTTGTTTAAATTAAAATTTTAAAAATTAAAAATTAATTTTTTTAAAAATATCGGTACCTTAATCGGTTCTACCGGTAACTGATATCAAATCGGTCGGCACCCGATTAATCAGTAAAATAAACAGATCCGATACCGATTCTTAAAATTATGACATTTCTGGTTCCGATTTGGTTAATAGTTATCGGATCGATTGACAACCAACAAGGAAGAGTAAGAAAGAAAAGAAGACCATAAAAGACCCAACCAAGCCCAAGAGACCTTATCTTCCTGTTACCCTGTATGATGTCGCATCGTAGAAAGAGATATTTTCGCGCTGTTATTACATTGGTTTCATTCTGCTATCTTTTTGTTGCAGTGAGGATTTCCAAAAGACATTCAAAAAGGAAAATCCAAATGTCAAAGTCGTTTCTGCAGTATGGACATTATTTAACTGTAATCAGTTTTGATTCATAGATTTCAAAAGGCATTAATTTTTTGTTCTTTCTATGCCTAATTTATAGGTTGGAAAAGCTGGTGGAGAGAGGTGGAAGTCCATGCCCAACGCTGTGAGTGCTTCTCAATAATGTTCTTCATGCATGAAAACCTAACAGATTTTGACAGCTCTATCAGTATGCTAATCATAATTTCCTATGGGCAAACATGTTTATATTGATATTTGTTACTTGTAGAAAGTAGAAACATAATCTGGCTTTAAAAAGTGGAACTGTAAGCAGCTTCTGATTGGCAGGATAAAGCTCTGTTTGAAGCTGAAGCTGCAAAGAGGAAGGCTGAATATGAGAAACAGATGAATGCCTACAACAACAAGCCGGTAACGACGTAACACACCATTTCAATTAGGGGTATAAGCGAACCAAGCTATTCGCGAACTATTCGGAGTTCGGCTCGATAAAAGTTCATTTCAAATTCGTTCATTTACTAAACGAACCGAACTCGAGCCTCGAACCGAGCTCAAATAATTTTTCGAGCTGAACTCAAGCCTAAAGATATTCGGTTCGAAAAGTTCGCGAACATGTTCGAATATAATTTAACGAACCGAGTTTCGAATAGTTCACGAACTTTGTTAACGAGCTTGTTCATGAATTTTAAAAACGAACCGAACATCAAATAGTTTGTGAACTTTATATACGAACTAGTTCACGAATTTATTAAAATAATATAAAAATATATAATATTAACAAAATAATTTAATAAACGAGCTTTTTAACGAACTCGAGTCGAGTTTGAATTTCCTATTAAATCGAATAATTTACGAACCGAACTCGAGCTTGATTTTTATTTATTGAACCAAACTCGAGCTTGATTTTCAGAACTCGAACCGAGCTCGAACCGAACTCGAGCCTTCGAATTTTTAAACAAGCCGAACTCGAACCTGACAGTATTCGGATTAGTTCGGTTCGATTACATCCCTAATTTCAATACATGCTCCCATAATTAACCGTGAGAATGTTACCATAAGCTGTATCTGCAAAGTCTTATTAGTCATTTGATTTGCAGTAGAGTTCTGCTGATGTGGTTGATGAAGCATTGAAGCAGTTGCTATCTGTTATTTATTTTGTTTCTTGAGTTTTTTTTAGATTCGTATTTCGAATTTACTACCCTTGATCAGGAGGCGGATGAAGAGGAGGGTGACGATGAAGATGATGACTGAGTGAAGTTAGAGTAACTTGTCAAATGCCTACGATTTTTTTAAAAATTGGATTACATTAACATTAAATTACATGGCCGCGTCACGGAGTACTCGAACCCGAGACCTTATCCTTGGAGATTAACCTCACTATCACTAGGCCAACAAACCACGCTCTTGTACGTTTAAGAAAGGTTGTACCCTATAATTTGCTATGCATGATGGGACACACATGATATTTACGATCGTTAATGCCAAATGTCTTATGTTCTTTTCTTCATATTTCAATCATGTTTCTATTGTCTGAGAGCTGCCATATATACAGTCACAAATGTAGAATACTACATATAAATAGAATCACATAAAAGAATTACCTGATATATACTGTACAAGAAACGAAGGACCCCACCCTTCTTCAAGAATGAGGCTCATAAGAAACCACAATCGGATTTGGAACGACGAGAGGCAGTTTCTCGATGTACACTAAAAGACTCTTTAAATTTTCCTTTGCAATGGTTGATAAGTCAGTTATGTCACAGCTACTAGTGTATATCCAGATCTCCCCAGAATTCATCCTCTTCAGACTGTCCCGACAGAACGGACACGTCTTCAATTTACTGCACCTGAGCACGACACATTTACACGATTAGTTAAGTTGTAGAGACTAAAGGGATCTCATAAAATTATCAAAATACAACTGTTATTTTAAAATCGAGAAGATTTATTGCAGCGAAGCACATGAGTCTCTACTTACCAGTCTCGATAGCACTTAACACACAAAGAATGGCTGCAGTTGGGCAGGACAACCTTGGTTTTCATTTCCATGCAGATTCCACATTCTTCATCCCACTCGATTTCGATTTCAGACAATTTTCCCTTGTTCGTCTCATCTCTTCTCGTGTACTTACTTTCACAGAGCTCTCTCTGCTTCCTCTCCTCAGCATCAGTGATTCTGCTATGGAGTTGTAGCAAAGAGGGAAATATCACTCCTGTCAAACAAAACAAAGTATCATCCACGCAAACTTACCTTTGATTGAGAAAATCGAAACTTTCGAACATGGTTCTAGAAGCAAGAAATTAAATAAACACGAATCTCTACATTCACTCACCGTAGAACTCCCTTAAAGTAGCTTTCCTTTCATAAATAGACATGGTTGTCTTACCATTACCATAAGCCTACAATCAACCAACCTCATCAATACTTTTGATATATCATCGCAACACAAACTAACAAGCGACACACAATGCACGACACATGTAAACAGCGAGGCTACCTTGTAAATAAGGATCCTAATCAGCCCGAGTGCACCGGCTAGGTGACAATCAGTCCACTGAACAAGGAAGAGAAAAATATGTGCACAAGGGCTATATGAGAGTCTCATCTGAAAGCAGGCACCATCATATTCCCTCGGATAATCTGATGCCCTGCTATCCCAACGAACTAGAATGCATCAGAATTCAGATCAAGCAAGAGAAGAATTATATTAATCTAGCCACAGATAACCTTATCCTTTTGAGAATTGAGTTGGGAGTAGACCATGACATACAATGTGCTAAATCCGACAATAAATTTCACAAGAGAAAGGACCAAATGTAGAGCATAACAAGAAATTAATGTAAAGCCCTTGAGCCATAGTGTCCTTTTAGCTACAAAATTCTCAAAGTTAAAGTCTTCAAGCCTCTAACCTATCATATCCAAAATCTTAATATATTATGAGTATCTCCAAGAAATATGCAACACAATTCAATTACTCAACCTCATATAAAACAATTCCCATAGAGATATAGTCGTCTATACTGATTTATATAGGGTGCTAAGATATTGACTCCAACTCTTGAAACATATCATAGAATATCCACCAAAAAAATCATAGTACAGAAACATGAAGGGTAAAATAATATGAAAAGAAACGTACAAGGTGTTGGCATGTTGAATATCAGCTTCAAGCGCTTTGAGTGAATCTTTAAAGGACTTCCTCATCACCCTCCCACTTTCTTTCTCGCACTCCCATCCAATTTTCACCTCAAATCATCATCTACTTTCTAGAAACACTCTTCAAATTATCAAAATGAATACACCACCTTTTTCACATAGAACGTTCGGGAAATTGAGAAATAGTCAAAGACCCACATAAAAATATAAAATCCTTTAAATTTCTTATCCCCTGAAAAACGATAATAAAAGGAAAAGATTGAAGCTTTAGATAAAGATGCAAGTTTTTTGCAGTACGGTAGGGGTTAACACACACTATACACACAGCCACCGCAAAATCAGAGGTGACTGAAACAGTGATGCCAACTTCCCTTGGACTGCACGCTTCAATTACTCCACTCTTTGTTTCTATTACTTATATATAAACCAATTGAAACTAATTGTGCGTGTAGTGTTTGTTTTGCCTAGTCTAAATATTTGCCCAATAAAAAGGGACCCAAGTCCCACCTCTTTTACCCATTCTAACAATATTAATAGTCTTTTTCAAAAAAAAAAAAAAAGAAAGAAATATTATTAATAATAAAAGTAATAAACATGCTGTTACTTTTATTCTTGTCCCTCCAAATAAAAACTTCATATGTATAATTAGTTAAAAGACTTTCTTTTTATACTTCAAAACTTAATTGTAGGAAGATTACCTTTTCCAACAGAGTATTTTTTTTAACGAATTATTTTCTCGAAATACTCCAACTAAAATTCTACCTTTAACCCGACAATGAAGAGATAAATGATTCAATTTTCCTCGAAAGAAAATTCTATTTCCGGAAATTTTGGTGGTCTTGTGTTTCCAAATGATAAAACCACATCTGCAAAATATCACCACGGAATCGGGAATAGGAGTGAACAAAATTTGATAAAAAATCGAAAATCTAATTGAATTGAGCTAAATTGATAAATTCGGTTCGATTTTGATTTTATAAAATTTCGATTTTTGTATCAAAAAAATCGAAATACCAAAAATAGAACTGAAACTAATTATTAAATAATTATTTATTTAATATTCCACCTGTTCCATTATTTATGTCACGTTTTATTATTATAATACATTCATTTGAATATAAAACATGTCATGTTTAATGGGACGGATGAAGTATTACTTATTAAATAATTATTTATTTAATACTAAATATATAAATATATATTAAATACTCTCTGTCCTACTAAGTATGTCATATTTTGACCAAAAAGTCCTCACAAATTTTGTCAAAACAGGACATATTTAGTGGGATGGATTGAGTATTATATATTAAATATGTTATTTAATTAAAATTTTCAATTTCGATTTTTTGATTTTTAACCAAAACTGAATCAAAAATTTCGGTTTGATTGATTTTTTGATTTTTAACCAAAACTGAATCAAAAATTTCGGTTTGATTGATTTTTTG
>JAPKLX010000100.1:355216-397698 GCA_026898415.1 Leonotis leonurus | reverse complement strand
TTTTTAACCAAAACTGAATCAAAAATTTCGGTTTGATTGATTTTTTGCTTCAAGGTTATTTCAGTTCAGTTTTAAATTTATATTTTTCGGTTTAATGTTTTTTGTTTTATTATTTTTTCAGTTTGATAACCAAACCGAACTATACTCACTCCTACCTAACATACTATGATTAGTGACGGTGAATGTGGGTGGAAATCTTGAATTTAATTTTCCCACTATTAGTTTTAGTCAATTTGGTTGTACAAAATATATTCAATAATTTATCTTACCTTTAATATTTATCGCATTACAATTTGCATGATATGATATGTACAGTATATTGAATTAGTAACTGATAATTTGTCGTTAATATTTAAAATTAAACTTTAATACGAATGGTGTTGTGTGCAAGGAATATGAGTCATAATAATCAACGAATCAGCTCCGGAAACCTCAAACAATGAGAACGACGTCGCATTAAAATATTGAGACAAGTTTCATGTGTCCACTATTCAAAAGTTCTTTAATTGGTGGGTGGGGCCCTTTCCATTATTGGACTTCATTATTTAAAATCTCTAAATTTTGGCTGCCAATATTTAATTTTAATTTATTACTTAGTGAAAAGGATAAATTGTCACGCTACCAGAAATTACGGCTACTCTTTATAATTATTATCTCAATGCAAAAGTACTCACAAATCAATACATCTAGCGGATGGTTCTCGTGAGATAGGAACTGCGAACTATTCTAGTCCATTCTTCAATATTAATTTAACGGTGAGATTGATTTACATATCTAATCACATATTTAATATTCACACGTTCCTAAATTAATTAAAGATAAATTAGACAACACAAACTTGTATATATAGGGTGTTTGAATAAATTTATAAGTTCCTTAAAAGAGTTTATAAGTTGTTTAAGAGTTTATAAGCTCCTTAAGAGTGTTTGACAAATTAAGTTCTTTGAGAACTTATAAATTATAAAAATAAACTCTCGAAGTTTATAAGTTCTTCAAAAAATAAGTAGCTCCACCCTAACTTAATTTTCCAATTTATAAACTCTTGCAATAGCTTATAATCTCCAAGAGTTTATAAGCTTTTTAAAATAAATTTAGCCAAACACCTCATAATCTTTGGATGGAAACTAACGAAATAATAGGCTAAATAATCGTCTGAATAAATTGATCTCAAAAGTAATGCATTATATATTATGTTGTAATGCATTATCTATGTAAATGCAATGCATTAACTATACAATTAACATACTGGAAATTGAATATTATAACTGTTGGATTAAAAATATTTTACAAATCTCTAAAAAAATAAGCTCGTCGAATATAGATAAATAAAAATTCCTAAAAAAAAAATAAAATCATGAAATAATATTGTTGTATATTAAATTTTAACACTAATTTCATATACGCATAATATTTTTCAATGAATAAATTTTTTGAATTTGACTAGTTCATTTTTTTTTTCCATATCAATCAAGATGCACATTTGTACTTTTACCAATTCATTTTATTATTTTAGTTAAGCATTACTATTCATATTTGTTATTATAATGCATGTAATAAAATACGGTATGCATATGATATCTAATACATCAATAAATTTAATTGTGTGATTAAAGTTTTAATTAAATAATTATATGCCTTATTTTCATTATAATTAAAAAATAAAATATAATTAAAATTAAAAAATAAATCTAATTGGAGAATGATTATCCCTAATTAAAAATAGTTAGTTATTAGTTGGGTGAGGATCACTCCACTGTACGTGTTGTACACAACTTAACGTGCACACAACTGATGTGATAATGTCACATCAACATACGAGTCATTATAATTTTTGTTTTTTATTATTTTTTATTCAATGATATTAAACTATATCCTAATCAATAAACCCTAGTCGAAAAAGTGAGAATTAATACATTTTTTAATAATTTTTTTAATATTTATCTACGGTGCATGTCACATTATTTGCGTGTACATTAATCCCGTCCACCAAGAACGAGTGATCATTTTCGATACTTAGGTAGATTTATTGATTCAAATTAGAGTTTATCTCTTTTGAATTTTGCCAATTATAATTTAATATGTGCACAAATAAATATAATTAATTAAATTAAGTAATAATATGTTGATTCCTTTTTGGAGTCCTTGTATATCGAATTTATGATTGCAGTGCATTGTAATATTTCACTTAATGCATTATTTGTAAATCTGTAATGCATACGAGGATTTCTCTCTCCTAAAAAGAAAATAACAAAATTAGAAATAAAAATATAACATGATAGATAATACCATAATTTAAAACGAATGAAAAATTGAATATTGAAGATGACGTTCAAACTTCAAAATAAATAAATATTACCATAAACAAAAGATTTAAAATTCCAGAAAATAAGGAAAGTGAGAGTTATATTATAACCATTTTACACATATATCCTTATAGTATCTTAAATCATTTAAAATAAGATTATGTTTCAACCATTGATTATACGAAATGAACGGTATAGATGAGTTCTTAATTCTTACCTATGCAAGTGTTCTTATTTGATCCAATTCATATACATATCATGACATTTTTAAGAGAGGAGTAGAAATAGAATTATATATGAAAATATGATTATAAGAGAGGAGTACTTTTTTATTACATATGTACACCCAAAGAGAGGAGTAGAAATAGAATTATATATGAAAATATGAAAAGGGTTTAAAAAATTAATGTAATATTAAAATTTAAAAGAAAAGAAAAATACGAGAAAAATATACTTTTACAAATTACATGAGGAAGGTTATATATAGTGTGATACTTAAAATATAATACTCCCTTCGTCCACAAAGTAGCTTCCCACATTTCTTTATCGGTTCGTCCACGAAGTAACTTCTCATTTTAACTTTCTATGTTTAGCAACACCAAAATTTACCCATATATCCTTAATTAAAGTCTTATTTTCAAAAATGTCATTCTTGGGCCCACTATTAAATCAATTGGATTAAACTTATTAGAACTAATTAATGTGAATTTAACCCAATTAAAACACTAACACCTAATTAAACTAACCTAACCCAACCCATTACAATCCTATTCTCTCGCCTAACTCTAGAACACTCTCACACACTTCATCTCCCCCAAACCCTAGATCTACCTTCATTGATTCTACACGCCGAGTTCATCTCCCACCCCTGCGCCGAATTAACTCCATGATGCAACCCGCTTCAGATCCTTGCTCTCCTCGGGGTTCTTCACTCTGAAAACCATAGATTTACACTATCCTCTCCTCCTACCCTCTGTGAAGAATCTCTTCCACATCCATCACCTCCTTTCATGGATTCGTGTTTGAGTTATGTTCCTCTTGCTACTTCTACTGAATTCGTGTATTTAGAGCCGTGGATGGAGCCATCTTGGCTCTTATTCGATTATGACACAATGGTTGTAGAAACCTCCAACCTGGATTTGGTTGAGTCTATGGATGAAGAAGTTGTTCATGTAAAGAAGAAGTGGTTTGGGGAGATGAAGGTTTGGTTCAGAGCGCTGGTTGCACTTTGGTTGCCATCTGTGGTTCCTTTTTTGGATCTCGACTGATTAGGTCCATTTCTGAACTCATTTACCTTATATGAGGCGTAGTTGGCCTGATTATTTCAGATTTGAGGTGTAGTTGGCATGTTTATTTCTCATGTGATTTGAGGCGTAGTTGGTCTAATCTGTATTTGTTGGGGAGTAGTTGGCCTAATCTGAACTGATATGATCTGTACTTGGCCTGATTATTGTGAGTAAGTTGCTGCATGTGATTGTTGTTGGAATCCTTACGATGTTTTTTTGTTGAGGGACATGTTGTGATGAAACCATATGATCCTGTATTTTGCCTCCACTTGTAATCTGGATTTATTGAATGTGTAGGTAGATTTAATGACATTTTTTTTTGTGAACTATGTGATGAATGATTTCTAAGGGTGTAATGCTTAGATAAATGTCATTTATAATCTGGGGGTAGCGGACGCTAGCCCTTTAGTTGGGGTGAGAGACAGAACGCTAGGCTAGCGCTCTCTGGGGGCTAGCGGGCGCTAGCCCAGCTCTCGTGATTTGTTCCACTTCTTGGCCATTTACGCCTAATATCTGTGTATTCTTCCCGAATCCTCCTACAACACAAGATCAAAACTTAAATTAATTCTTCTTCCCAACCAACTGCGAAACAAAGAAAAACTAATACGAAACAAAAAGAAAAATAAAAAGAACATACGGAAATAAAAGAACGCTTGTTTAATGTCATTAGCTCGACATAATAATTAGCTCAAATGGAAGGCGGATCTTCAAACGGTATCGATCCCACCGTGAAATTTGTAGGCCATCCCTCAATGTACGGCTTCACTCGATGCCCATTCACAACAAATGAGTCATCGTCTCTTTCTTTATCAATCTCTATCGCCCGTACGGCTTCACGTCCTTCACCAAAAACGGACCGCTCCATCTCGACTTCAACTTCTTCGGGAAAAGCTTCAATCGGGAATTAAATAGTAACACCTTCATACCGGGCTTCAATTCCTTGTGTAGATCCTCCGGTCATGAATCGTCTTCACCTTATCTTTGTAGATGCGAGCGTTGTCGTATGTCTTATTTCTCAATTCGTCCAACTCCGACATTTTTAGAGAGCGGTGCTCTACTGCTTTGACAAAATTATTGCGCAAAACGCAACAATTTTGCATATGGTCATGCTCTCGCGTTCTTTCTCCTCTCGTCTTTTGCCCGTAACTCCTAACAAGATCCCATCCGGTTTTCTTGGCTCATTCGGCTTAGCTTCTTCGGCATCTTCGGCATCATTTAGGCTCCAATCAACTCCTCTTCTTGTCATCCTACATCCCACACAAGTGCAACAAAACTAAACACAACTAAACATGAACTAAAAACACACCAAAAATGAGCTAAACAATACAAATCAAAGTTGGAGGCCTTGATCGCCCAATAGGCCTTGTGCTCCACTTCAACAGGTAGTTGACACACCTTTCCATATACGAGACGGTACAGACTCATCCCTAATACGCTCTTGTATGAAGTTTGGTACGCCCAAAGGGCATCATTCAACTTCACCGCCCAATCCTTCCTAGATGGTTGAACCGTTTTCTCCAATATGTTCTTGATTTGCTTGTTACTCGTCTTGGCTTGGCCTGACGTCTGTGGATGATAAGGAGTCGCGATTTTATGGGTGATCACATTCTTCTTCATGAGCCTCTCGAATAATCTATTACAAAAGTGTTTTCCACCATCACTAATGATAGCACGTGGAAAGCCGAACTTATATAAAATATTTTCCTACACGAACTTAAGAATAATGTGAGAATCACACGTCTTCGTGGGGATATCATCAACCCACTTAGACACGTAATCGACAGCAAGTAAAATATATTCGTATCCATGAGACATAGGAAAAAGACCCATAAAATCAATACCCCACACATCAAAAATCTCAACTACAAGCACATTATTAAGAGGCATCTCATTCCTACGATCTATAGTACCAACTCTTTGACATCTATCACAAGAAAGATAATAAGCATGTGCATCCTTAAATAGAGTAGACCAAAATAAACCTGACTAGAGAACCTTATGTGCCGTCTTTTGGCCTCCAAAGTGACCGCCACAATGAGCTTCATGGCACATCTCTAACACCTTCGGTTGCTCCTCCTCCGCAACAAATCTCCGAATCACCTTGTCTTTTCCGAGCTTATATAGAAAGGGGTCTTCCCAAAAGTACTTCCTGCACACATGGAGAAAATGCTTCATTTCTTGGGAAGTGAGGTCAGACCTTAACTCGCTACAAGCCAAATAATTAACTATGTCAGCAAACCAAGGCACATGAGAAACACTATAAGCATGCTCATAAGGAAAAGACTCGGCAACTAAATCATGAGGTGAATGAGAAGGAACATGCTCTAAACGAGAGAGATGATCGGCAATGGCGTTCTCACTCTCTTTTCTATTACGAATCTCAACATCAAACTCTTGCAACAGCAAAACCCAACGAATTAACCTAGGCTTCGCTTGAGGCTTAGTCAACAGATAACGCAATGCAGCATGATCACTATGAATAATAACTCTAGATCCTATAATGTAAGCACGAAACTTATCAAGAGCAAATACTACAACTAGCATCTCCTTTTCAGTAGTAGTGTAGTTAATCTGAGCATGATTCAAAGTAGAGCTAGCATAATAGATAACACGCAATATTTTGTCAACATGTTGACCCAAAACAACACCCACAGTAGAATTAGACACATCACATATGATTTCAAAGGGGACAGACCAATCAAAACCAACAATCACAGGTGCACTACATAATTTCTCCTTCAAAGTAGTAAATGCAGAAAGACAGTCGACATCAAAATTAAAAACAATATCCTGAGCAAGTAATCGACAAAGAGGCTGACAAATCTTAGAGAAGTCCTTAATAAATCTACGATAAAAACCAACATGTCCTAAGAAACTTCTAATTCCCTTAACATCAGTCGGTGGAGGTAATTTTTCAATCACATCTACCTTAGCTTTATCAACCTCAATACTCTTACTCGACACAACATGTCCTAAAACAATACCACTATGCACCATAAAATGACTCTTCTCCTAACTCAAAGTTAGACAAGTCTCAACACAACGATCAAGCACACGATCAATTTTATCAAGACAATCATCAAAAGAGGAGCCAAAAACAGAAAAATCATCCATGAATACCTCAACAAAGTCACTAATCATGTCAGGGAAAATAAACATCATACACCTCTGGAATGTACCTGGCGCATTGCAGAGTCCAAACGGCATCCTCCGGAAGGCATACATCCCAAATGAGCTAGTAAATGCAGTCTTTGCCTGATCCTCTGGGTCGATCGTGAGAAGGCATCCCAATCAGATGGACGCGGAGCGGCGTAAGAGCCATTGCGCCCAAAACATGGCTTTGCTGGACATGGAGATGAGAGCCATTTGGACGCGCTGCTCGATCGGAGTTTGGTGTACCAAGAAGTACTGCTCGACTTGTGCAAGCTAAGCGATGGGTCGACACCGTCGAATTTGGGCAGATCCATGCGAAGAAGGGGAGGCGCTGAAGAGGAGCCATCGGACACGGGTTTGGGCACCCGAGGAGCGTCCGACGAGTCGCTGCGCTCCGAAGTGGAAGGGCTGCCGGCCAACTTGTCCAATTTGGCCATGATGGCGTCGAATTGGGTACAGTGGGCGGCAAGAGCGTGTTCAACGGAGTTCATAGACTCCCTGAGCCCCTCAACGGCTGTTTGTAAGTCCTTCGTAATCTTCTCTATCACCTCGATACGTTTGGAATTCGTCGGCGGCATGGTCGGACCAATTTGATAGAGTGAAGATCATGAAATAAGAATTAAATTCGCAATAACGAAATAATGGAAATTTTCTTGAATTATTTGGAAGGGAAAACGAAGAGAAAATCCCAAGGCGAAGCCGAAACAAATAATAATTCCAATCTCATTTCTAGACTCTAATAATGACCTATAAATACTAATAATAAAAACCCTAAGCCCTAACTAATTCAACTTAACATAAGTACTTAATTATTGGAACTAACTAATTCAAATAATGGAAATACTAAAAATATGGTAACTAATCTGCTGAGTTCCCTTCTTTGTTGCTGCTGTTCTATCACATTATACTAAGGGCGCAGAGTTTATCGATTTCGTGCTTAATGTTGTGCGGAAGGAGGCAGAGAACTGTGATTGCTTGCAAGGGTTTCAGCTAACGGAGAATGCTGATGAGTGTATGGTGTTGGACAATGAAGAACTCTATGACATTTGTTTCAGAAGTCTGAAGCTCACTACCATAAGCTTTGGAGATCTCAACCATCTGTTTTCTGCAAGTACGAGTGGTGTAACTTGCTGTCTATTGTTCCCTGGTCAGCTCGATTCAGATCTCTGCACGCTCGCCGAATTATTTGTAGATACAAATATGTTGCTGAGTCCCGGAGCTAGGGCGGAGGTACAACGGAGCTGGTACAAGGTGGCGGTGGACGCCGATGAGGGGCAGAGAAGGAGAGAGGACAACAAGGTGGAGAACTCGCCTTTCCTGGAGCGACTCAAGAAGAAAGGCTATGAGGTGTTGTACATGGTCGATGCAATTGATGAGTATGCGATGGGGCAGCTAAAGGAATACGATGGGAAGAAGCTGGTACCTGCCACAAAGGAAGGGATGAAGCTTTATGACGAGAAAGAGGAGGAAAAGAAGAAAAGGGAGGAGAAGAGGAAGTCCTTTGAGAGTCTTTAGAGGTGATGAATGACATCTTATGACATAGTAGAGAAGGTAGTTAAATCCGACAGGATTGTCGACTCTCCGTGCTGTCTTGACACTAGGGGGTACGGCTGCACGGCGAATATGGAAGGGATAATGAAGAGGCAGGCCCTGAACAAGACAGAGAAATTGTCTTTGGCCTCGAGAGGCAGCAACGGAGAAGCGCTGCGGGTGGGGGACTCCCGAGCCTCACCATTTTTTTTTAATTTTAATACATAATCTATAAATACCCTATTTCAATCTCAAATTTTCACACATTTTTATTCATTTCTCAATCTTTCAACCCTCCCTCTTAAAAAATACATTTTCCAAGTTATAAAAAAAATGGATGACAAATTCAATAAAATTTTAATTATTGTAATTTCAATTTCAATGTTGCTTTTTAATTAATGTAATTTTAATTTTAATTTTAATTTTAATTTTTAATTATAATTTTTATTTTTCATTAATGTATTTAAATTATTATTTTAATTCAATTTAATTTAATGAAATCAAAAATATTAATATAAAATTTTGAAATTAATTTTTAATTATATATTTATTAATTTTTAAATTAATAAATTTCATTCATAACAAATATTTTAAAAAATTACATAAATCACAAAATACAAATGAAGTTAGATAGCCTTTATAATTATGCCCATTTTGCAAGAGACACGTCTCATTGCCCGGATCCCGGCCTCATATTCTGAACCGATCGGCAAACCCCTCAGC
This sequence comes from Leonotis leonurus, assembly GCA_026898415.1. Lineage (NCBI taxonomy): Eukaryota > Viridiplantae > Streptophyta > Magnoliopsida > Lamiales > Lamiaceae > Leonotis > Leonotis leonurus. The sequence goes on along the minus strand of JAPKLX010000100.1, from coordinate 388,703 downwards.
CTAGCCCATCTCCTGTTCCCATCCATAATGACAGCCACGTGCCTTGGCATCAACTCCCGCTGCAGTCCCGGCAGCGCAACTGAATCTTCTTCGAAAAAGCGAGCTGGCATCGTCCCATTGAACAAGACGTCTTTTCTGTGATAGTCGTTCATTATGGCGGCTTTGATGGCTGACGATAACGCAGGGCGCGGCAGCTTGAGGTCAAGTGAGCGGAGCAGCACCTGCCGCCGGAGATTGAGGGGCGAGGGGGTGAAAGGAAGGCGGAGGTGGAGAGACACCATGCTATTTGGAAAGTCGGGAATTTAGGGTTTGTAATATTGGAGGGAGGGCGGGGAATGGTGTTTTGAAGATTGTGACTGAAGTCATCCCAGATGAATGGCTAGTTCATGAAGATCATATTCTTTTCTTTTCATTTTTTCTAGTAAAATCAACTAACAATATTTATAATGCAGTTAATGGTTACTTTCAGTAAACGACGAAGCATAAATCGGTTATAGTAATTCAAATTTTAGATAAAGTTTAATTTCTGAATATTTATTATCAATAAAGACTATTTCCCTTTTCACACACAAAAGTGGTTTCATCTGACCAAATATGTGAGAATTTTTTGGTCAAACCAAGTTAATTTTAATGGGAGAGAATATAAGAATAATTATTTCGTATAAAATGGTAAAATCTGCTCACATTACATATGTTTATTTTTTTGTATACGTTAGTAGACAAGAGGTACGCGGATATCTAAACCATGCATGCAGATGAGAGATAGAGAGGGGATCTACTTACTACTTTTCTATCAAAGAAAGAGAGAAAAATTTGTATATGTTGTGAGATTAATTATATGAAAAATTTGTATGATAATTTCTATCGAGGCGAGGCGGTCCAGAATCGCCTCTGAGGCGCCGCCTCAATAGTGGTGAACGAGACTTACGCCTCGCCGTAAGTGAGGCGGTGTGAGGCGCATGAGGCGAGGCGTTTTCCAAAGGCGTAAGCCTCAGTTTCTTAAACAATTTAATCCAAATTACACCTCAATTTGGGCTGAATTCAGCCCACCCACTATGGGCTTATACAATTTAATCCAAATTAAACATGGGCTTTCAAACCCTAAACACTAAAAGTCTAAAATTGAAAATTGGGTGAAGTGAAATTAAAAGACCAGCGACATACGCAGTCAGCAGTCTACGCAGCGACATACGCAGTCTCCAGTCTCCACTCCAGTTCTCCCCCCACGCTCTACTCCTCCAGTTCTCCAGCGACATACGCAGTCATTAGTTCTCCCCCCACGCTCTACGCAGCGACATACGCAGTCTCCAGTCTCCTCTGCAATTTCAGTAAGTGCGAAGATTGTGAATATGCAATGATTTGATTATTTAGGACTGAAATTGGCAGCAATATTTTCTTCTCCAGCAGTCCAGCTTATCTTTAGTTTCCTTAGCCTTAGACTCCAATTGCAAGAGATTATCTTTAGTTTCCTCAACTTAATCATAAGTGAGCATTCTTTTGGAAGATAATCTTAAGCAACATTCTAAATAGTGGTAATCACCAGAATACTGCTTTCTAAACAGTGAGAATTTATACTGCTTCCAATCTGTTATGAAAACGAAGTCATGAATTTATACTGCTTCTAATCTGTTATATTTTTTGCCCACAATATTTTTGTCCACAACTAAGGTATTGTTGTTATTATTTGTTAGGATATACTGTTATACAAAATGAGTGCTAGTGGCTCTAATAAAAAGGCATGTTCCGGCGGGTCTGCACGGAAGGATCCGGCTTGGAAATATGCTGAAGAGGTTGCAGTGCCAGGAGAGGGGGGGGGGGGGAAAAAGGTTATAAATACCTCTCATGCAAGTTTTGTAGTAAAACTATCACTGGAGGAGTAAAGAGAGCGAAAGATCATTTAGCTGGAACGCATCGGAATGTGGCACCATGTGAGAAGGTCCCCGACGACGTGAAGCTTGAGATGCAAGCATATTTGAAGGAGTATGAAAACTCAAAACAGTTTGGGAAGATGAAATTTGATGAGATGATTGAAAATGGCTCGTATTATGGTAGTGGTACTGGTACTACACCTAGTAGTACAGAAACCTTGAGTGATAGAGGTGTTCGAGGTCCCATGGATCGATTCCTAGGGAGTGAAAAGGATGGAGATGCCAAAATGACTCCGGCAATGGCTAAAGAGCACAGAAATCAGGTTTGCTTGGATATTGGGAGATTCTTTTATGAGAATGGACTCTCATTTAACATAGCAACAACTCCATCTTATTTCAACATGTTGCGATCTGTTGGCAACTATGGTCGGGGACTAAAGCCTCCATCAATGTATGAGCTTAGGAATTGGATACTAGATGAGGAACTAAAAACAACATCTGACATTGTAGATGACATCAAACTTACGTGGAAGAAAACAGGAGTTACTATAATGTCAGATGGTTGGTCGGATATGAGAAATAGAAGTCTCATCAACTTTCTTGTTAACAATCCACACGGCACTGTTTTTCTAAAAACAGTTGATGCATCGGACTGCGTGAAGGATGCTAAGAAGTTGTTTGAGTTGCTTGACAGTGTGATTGAAGAGATAGGTGAAGACATTGTTGTTCAAGTCATTACTGATAATGCAAGTGCGTACAAGGCGGCTGGAGGTATGCTAATGAAGAAGAGAACAAGTTTGTATTGGACTCCGTGTGCAGCACATTGCATCGATTTGATGCTTGAGAAGATTGGTGAGTTGCCACAGCTCAAACGTGCTTTGCTAAATGCTAAGAAAGTTAGCAACTTCATCTACAACCATCAAAGAGTGCTCAGCCTTTTCAGAAAATTTACCAAAAAGGATCTTCTTCGACCAGCTGCGACAAGGTTTGCTACTGCATTCTTGACACTTGATAGTATGTTTCAATTGAAGCAGCCATTGCAATCCATGTTTGTATCACGAGAGTGGTTAAACAATCCATTGTCCAAGAAAGCTCATGGGAAAGAGGTGAAAAAAATTGTTATGAATGAAAACACATTTTGGCCAAGTGTGATTTATTCTATTAAAACCACAAAGCCCCTTGTACATGTGTTGAGGATTGTTGATGGTGAGAAGACTCCGGCCATGGGATTCATTTATGGAGCTATTGATGAGGCAAAAGAGAATATAGCGAAGAACTTCAATCATGAACTTTCTTCCTATAAAGAGATTTGGGAAATCATTGATTCGAAATGGGAAAAGCAATTGCATAGGGATTTGCATGCAACCGCTTATTATTTGAATCCTCGATACAGATGGAGTGGCAATGCTTCTGAGCATCCAGAGATTAAGACGGGTTTATATAATTGTATGGATCGACTCATAAAAGATCCAAACACTTATATGAAGGTCGATGAGCAGCTTGATGACTTCAAGTACAAGAAAGGATTGTTCAGCTTCAAAGCATCTTTGTCGTCATACATGACTCGTCCACCGGGTATTTATTATATATATATATATATATACTTCTATTATAGTTTATCTTGAATTCTTAATAAGTTAATATTAATTCAATTTTTAGTGGTATGGTGGGATAACTTTGGAGATGAAGTTCCAGAGCTCAAAGCTTTTGCTATGAAGGTTCTTGGTCTAACTTGCTCATCATCTGCGTGTGAACGTAATTGGAGTACGTTCAATCAAGTGCACATGAAGAAAAGAAACCGTTTGAGCACATGCAAGTTGAATAAGTTGGTGTACATCATGTATAACAAAAGACTGAAGGATAAACATTTTAAGAAGCAATCAAGGAAAGATGAAGTTGATCCTTTAGTTGTGGAAGATATTCCTTCTGATGATGAGTGGGTAGCTAACCAAAATGATGAAGATGAGGATGTGAATGAGGATGAAGAGAGGCTGGAGGAGGCATCCGCATCAAGAAAGAGAAAAAGAAACCAAACTCCAAACACTCGACTAGCATTGATTGATGAGGAAGAAGAGTATGAAAGTGGAGGTCAAGATGATGAAGATGATAGTGGAGGTGGAGATGGAGCGCAGGCTCTGGAGATGATGATGATCATGAAAGCTTCTTGCCAATTTGAGTTTTTGAGTGTGAAGTGGATTATGTTATTTTGTTAAGAGACTTAATTTATGTTTCGTTTGTCTTGAGACTTCTAAGACCTTATTTATGACTTATGAGACTGTTTTTATGGATTATTAGTAACATAGTTGTGTTTTCTATGTGTTATTTGTGCTATATATAATTTATTTATATTTTATTCTTAATTCCATCGAGGCTTACGCCTCGGAACGATTTGAGGCTTACGCCTCGTGAAACTATAGGAAAACGCCTCGAGGCTTAAAATAGTCTTTTTAAACATTGCCTATAACTATATCAATATGCCCACTTGAATTGAAACACGTAATAGTACAATAATGAACATCAAGTTCTACAATTTCCAAAATTTTCTCCCGTGCATGTAACACTATGAGAATGAGAATAATAAATGACATACCTTCATATATATAATAAACTTACACTTATCACTATAGCTGATTGTAACAAAAAAAAATGGAGCTTTGTGTTTCTATAATTAATTATATATCACCTACAGCTCAATCTCGCCTTTTAAAGACAACGCTATCTCCAATTCCTGCAAAAAAGAAGCTTCTACTTCTGCTTCTGCATGATAAATATTGCTTGTGAAGGATGCCGAAGCAAACTAACTAGATCCATTATCACTACCACTTTGATCCCCATTCTTGCGGTTTTCGTCTCTTATTCTCTGAAGTTCTTTCTCGCCTGCTGCAATAAGATGCTTCACACTGTCGAATGTAGTAAGCCTTATGCTGCAACAAAAAAATAATCAAGGGATCTTATTGCACCGACACTAGCTTGACTGGGGAAGAACTGTAGATATTTTCGGATCAAGATGAAATCTCACATGAATTGGTAATGAGAAACTATTCTTGAAATATGGTATTTTTGTCGAAACCCTTTTTGTATGAGATTTAAGATCTCAGAAGTGTAAGATTAAGGCATGGGGGCCCAAGGAAAGGAAATAAAAAAATAACCTGCTGTTGGGTAGAGTCTTTAAAGCATTCGGGATGAAACCCCTGTACAGTCCCACTAAACCATCACGAGCCACGATACCTGATTCAAAAATTTAAAAGTGATGATTACCAACTTGGAGGGCTGAGAAAATTATCTCCACACCCAAAGAATACGTGTATGTAACTTCATTGCAGGTCGCATCTCAAGAAAATGAAGACGGGAGACCAGAATCAAGTACAGTGTTGTCATTCTCTCCTCCTGCATACATGGTTTTTATATAACATACCTGGAAAGGCATCCAAAATTGTGACGTAAGGAGTACCCTTCATTTGCATCTGTCGCCTAACTGTGTCCAATGGATAGCACATGAGTGTCGCTACAGTAGCTGATACCAGTGCAGTTACCATGGATGCTTCAGTCTTCTTCTGATATTTCTCTGGGAGAGCCTTCTTCACCCTGCCATTCAGATGTTGATTTAAGTTTGTGCACTTGTCTCGTTGTGCAAGAACACAAATGAAGTAGTAAAGCTCACAAGTCAAATACGCAAAAGTTCACTGCAATATAAGGTGCAATTCCAATAAGAGAAGGTCCTAGACCGTTATAAAATGATGCAAATCCTTCCTCTCTCATCATGTTTAAAGCAACCTATGAAGCAGAGAAGAAAAATGCAGAGATTCAGATCACATACAGAGGGTCCTCTTTGCATAAAGTAACATAGAGGAAGTAGTTTTACCTGTGACATAGTTCTGTGGCCAGATTCAACAGCTAACCTCAAACGAAGGACATCTAGCGGGTATGTAACCTGGAAAATATAGAAACAAAGATACCACCACATATCAACACCAAATAGAAAAAGTAATTATGTGTGCCTAGTTCTAAACTCCAATGAATTCACAAGATTATTTTTCCTTAAAAATAAATATTCTAGAGAATCCGTTCATGCAATTTCCATAGGATGTAATATCAAGTCCGCTCATTTCTTATTCAACTTACAAAAGTTGAAGTCATGCCAGCGCAAGCACCTGCTGCTAATCTTCCTAGTACAGAGAGTTCCCCGTCCTTTCCCCGAAACAATTTCTGAAGGAAGGGAAAACCAACAATTGCATCACAAAATTGCATGTGCAATGATATTAATATGCTTCTTTTGGGATAATGTTTCACCATACCTTATATGTTTCATAGGCAAAAAGCTGAACTGCACTATATGGTATAACCCGAATGACCTATAGCATTGAAAAGTTAAGCAGAAGATTCTCCTTTTAAATCGAACTTGAGATCAAACTAAGTAAGACGCCATCATATAGAAAATCTTTAAAGAGGAAACGAAGATATAGAGCATTAAACCTGAGGGAGATTCCCTTTCCAGTAACCTTTAAGCCCTTCATCCTTTCCTACCAATGTGATAGCCTATATGAAAATTCAAAAGATTAGCCATGACTATTGTACAGAAATTAAGGAAGTTGCTCAAGGATAAAAAGTATAATAACAGTAAGCTTTCAAGCTACTAGAGATATCGCTATGGGAACAAACAGAATAAAATAGATTAAGCCTGAAAATCATAAATGACCATTTATGGGAATAACCGAATATACCAATTATATTTTTATAATTTGAAGGGTCTAACTATATTGGAGAACAGGACAGACACCATTGTTTGAGTAGAGCGGCCACCAAGTAAGAAAAGTAAGGAAAAAAATATAAAAGAACAACATTACACATAGATGACCAATATCAATATTATGGTAATATACAAGGAAATATTGACGCATCATGGGCCAAAAGCAGGGTGATTTTATTAAACCAAAACATCAAACAATAAATGTTTTCCTTAGGTATGCCCTAAATCTTGAACTCCAGTCATGTCACGTGTCACTCTCGAATTAATGCAAGTTGCAACATGAGATATCACACGATTATGCAATAAGAGGTGTCATTGGGACAAAAGCAGTAACGTTTTGATTGCGAATTAATAAATTAGAAGTGAAATCGTAGTGAGCAAGCAGAAGATAACCAGCATCAAGAAAGATACAAGTATACAACTGGAATACCTCAACAAAACCTATTGCCTTATTAGCACCAACTTGTCGAGCTCTGAGCCCATGAGTCTGCATAAAATGAGGGAAAAAGGAATAAACAAAACCAACAACACCTTCATAATTTAGTCTACAAACATGAAAAGCGGCTAGCGTTTCAGACTAAGAGCTGTCTTTACTTTGTTGGAAGTCGGGATTTGGACGGAAAAAGTTATAATTATGAATTTATGAGAGATTTTTTTTCATTCTTTCATCGGCATCCAACTAATACCAGACATCTATAGATTCCTTTGCGCTACAAGCCTACAAGTATGGTAGTCAAACTAATATAAATTCAACATTTTACAAATCATTCAAAAAGAAACAACAGAACCCCATAACACACTATAAAGAAAGCTGAATATTATAACAGTTTCTTTCTCTGCGGGTACGTGTGTGTAATTGGGTAGCAGTATGACTCAGAATGACACACACACAAACAATTTCCAAATACTCAAACTAGCCGATGAAACAAAAGGAAATTTACAGCTTCAGCTGCAAAACTAAGGAGCTGAAGAAATAACAAATTATCCCAAATTTAGGTTCCGAAGAAAATAAAAAAGAAAAAAAACCTGCATAATAAGTTTGATGCGGTCGAGCGGTGCGGTGACAGTTTTAGCGGCGGCGCCGGCAATCGCACCGGCGGCAAAGAGCGCGGCGTCTTTAGGAACCAATGCAACCATAGTGAGCGGGTGCTTCAACATCTGATCAAACGACGGCGAGAACTCCTTCTCCTCCCTCTTCTCCGCGAGAGAAAGAGACGCAAAATTAGGCACACCTCTGCCATCTCCTTTCCCGCCAAATCGTGTGGTTGTGCATTGTTGGAGGCCGGCCGAATTGTTCGGTTGAAGGCCCTGGATTTCCCGCCATCGCAGTGTAGCTTGAGAATTGTTACTCATTTTCGAAGAGAAAGAGAGAGAGAGAGAGGGGGGTTTAAGCAATCTTTCCCTCTATTCAGATAAGGTGTCGACGAGAACAACTGAAAGAGAGGAGCGGTTTTTTGGGGTTTTATTGCATCTCGTTTCTTGTTGGTTAGTTTTCCTTATCAGTTAGAGCTGCTATATTAACAGGTGCCGTGGAACACGTCACTAACAAATGTAACTTTATTTTGCACCTAACAAAGATTTCAATATGATTTGCTTTTAATACCTTTATGCTTCATATTGTTATTTGTTAATGACTAACATCATATTGAATTCCAGATATATAAATATATATATATGACTTACTTGATTCCCTCGACTTCAACAGAGGGTTGATTACCTAGTCGTGACTGTGAGTATGCGAGTAGGTTTGATTTTGTTTGAAATTAAATCAAATCAAATTAAAATTTGATTTGAAAAAAAAATCAAAACAAAATTAAAGGTCAAATTAATCAAATTAAAATAATTAAATTTATTTGATTTGATTTATTCAAATATTTTACTTTGTAATAAATTTCATTCAATTTTTAAAATCAATAATTATGAAAATAAAATTACATGTATAATTATTTTCAATAATTTCTATGTACTAAAAATTGAAAAGTTTTAGCTTTAAAAGTTTTAAATTAAAAATAATAATCACAAAACCACGCTACAAAAAAAATTAATTTAGCAATGAAATTTTTCGATACTAAAACAAGAAATTCTGTTACTAAAAATGTTAGTAACGAATTTATTCGTAGTAATATCGATGATTGCTAAAAATATTTAACAACGAAATATATTCTGTTACTATATAATAACAGAATTGTAACGGAATTTCCGTTTCTAAAATGATTTATTCAATTTTAGTAACAAAATTGTAACAGAAAATTTTGTTACTAAATTTTAATATCGGATTATTACGTCACTAATTTTGTTACTAAAAATTGAACAACAGACGTGCGTGTTTTTTGTAGTGTCAGCCACATATCTAAAATAGTTTCTGGTTCCAAAATAATATTGCATAATTAATAAAGCTTATAACTATACATTTCGTAAATCTAAAAAACGTTTAAATAACAACCAAGTAAATAAAGTATCACATTTAATTTATTATATAATGATAAATTTTTAAACACAATATATAAAATATAATTAAAAATAAAATAAATATGTATGATGAAATTAAATACTTTTATTTAATATAAATATATATATAATAATAATAATAATAAATAATTTGATTTTCAGTTTGATATTTATTCAAACCAAAATTGATTTAAAACTTAATTTAAAAAATAAAATTAAAATAATTTAATCTAATTTAATATTTTAATTTTATTCGATTTGACCTTTTGGATTCAGCTTGATTTTGCTCTCATGTGAAAATAAGCTCAGTGTATTTAAGAAGAAAAAAAAAATGTAATTTCACCATAATATAAACTTAGTTTTGGAACTATTTATTTATTTTTCCATTCATCTTACAATACTCAATAGTAGATGTATATATAATTTACAATATTGTGAGCACATGAAACATAAAATTACAACTTGGAGGCAACTTGGAGGCCTAGATGACATCACCAAAATCCTCCATTCTATTTATTTTAATTTTCAGAATTTTAAACATTAATTTAAATTATTTTTCTCTTAGTATGCAAGATTACATCCATCTATATAATATATAATAAAATCACAGTTTAAAATTCTCTAATATTTAATATAAATTTGTATCCCACATTAATTTTATATAAAATTTCAACAATTATTGAACATAGGTAAATAATAAGAATTTATTTATTCCAATCACAATTTAATTTGTCCAATTAATTAGTTGGGAAAATAATAATTATAATTTTATTAAAAAAATAATTTATTAATTTAAAATTTATCTTAAATTTCAATTTTATTTTATTAATTCTAATATTTATTAAAATTTTGACTAATTTTAAATTGATTAAGACTTAAAAAAACTAAAATAAATTTATTGGAAAATTAATTATACTAGATTATCAAATAAATAGTTGACTAATTGTAATTTTCCTATCAATATTAAATTATAATTTAATTTAAACAATTAGTTGTCAAACTTACATCTTCATTTGTCCCACCTTAAATGTCTCACTTTATATTCAAATGAGTCTATTATAATAATGAAATGACACATTTAAAATGAGATAAATGTAATAATTTTGTATATATACAGTAAATAAAATTTATTATAATTATTTTCATGTTTTTTTTATTTCATAGCACATTAGTTTAATGTCTATTATTTATATATTAAACCAATAGTGTAATTTAAATATCACTAAACTAACAAGTTAGTTTATCCATATTGAAAACTTAGTAAAGTTTATTGATATGAAAATTGTATAAAAAGGAAAAAAAGATGTGTATGATTTAACTTAAATAGAGTTAGAGATATCTAGTCAATTAAATTAAATTAATATTTCTAAATATTTTATATTTTTATAATATATGATCGTTAGTTTTTTCCTATTAGTTTTAGTCAATTTGATCTTATTTTAGGGTTTTAATTTTTGTTTGAATTTGTGGTATGATTGGTCGAATTGATCAATCTTTTATAAATTATAATTTTATTTAAGCAATTGGTTGTCAAAAACATATATTTAACGGGCATTTTGGTGGATATTTCGCGGATATAATTTTTAAATAACATAAATTTGCAATTATGTTAATAAATCATAACATAACGTGATTTTCCATCAAAACAATTTACAATAGATAAATTTATGTGAATAATATTTATTTCTAATAATTTATCAATTTATACCACTTTTAAATAGGAGAAATGCATCAAAATAGTCATTTTAATATGAAAAATTCAAATTTTAACCAATTAAAATATTATATAAAATAATAGTCATTATGTATTTAGTTTTTCACTAACCATATATTTTTAATTCGTAGTTAATAATTGACATATTCAAGTAGTTAAATTTATTGTTTTTTATATTTATAGTTATTATTTGATTTAACTATAATAAAAAGAATATTATAGAACTTAAGCCTTTAAATAGATTATATCATTTTGAATAACGAAACTTTTCGTGGTTCGTCAAACTATATTATTTCAAGAAAATTATATGTGTATAATTAATCAATATGCGAATTTTGTTGTAATTCCTCTTCTTACACTACAAAAAATGCATTATATAGCAACAAAATAGTGATGGAATTGTTATGGAATTTTAATGGATTAACAACGGAATTGTTATCGAATTGTTGTCAAATTTTAGTAACAGAATTAATGACAGAATTATCCGTTATTAAAAATTTAGTAACAGAATTTTCCGTTATAATTCCGTTACTAAAATTGAAGAAACCATTATAGAAATGGAATTTTCGTTGTTATATATAGTGACAGAATACATTTCGTTGTTATATTTTTTAGCAACCATCGATATTACTACGAATAAATCCGTTGCTAAAATAATTTTTTGTTGTAGTGTTATTCCTTCGATCAAATTGAGCAGCTAATATGGAGAGAAGAGAAAGATAAAAGCAGATGAGAGAATAAAGAGAAATTGTAGAGACAACACAAGAGAAAAGAAACGGCAGGGTGTCAAAACCCTAAATTTTATTCCCATATATATAGTTGGTTCAATTTACAAAAGATATACATAAATAAATAAATAACTATTCTAAAATAATAGTGTCCATAAACAATATTATTTATAACACTCCCCCTGGACATTATTGTGTGATGTACATACCTCGATAAAAATCTCGCTGAAAAACTCTATGTGATAAAAAAACAGTCGAGGAAAAGAGTATATGTCATACACATATATTTATTATTTGTTGCCTCATTAAAAACCTCCACCAAAAAAACCGAGTGGGAAAAAAACTTGCTAAGGAAAAAAGAGTACAACATATAGCCTTCAAGTCGTAAAATATACATTCAGATCTAATTTTCAAAATTATCTCTGAATATTCGCTCCCCCTGGAGATAATATTTTTCCAAGTCTACGCATTTCAATATTATAAACATATTTTTCAAAGGTTGACGTAGCAAGAGATTTTGTGAGCAAATTTGCTAGAGTGTTACTGGAGCGAATCTTATGTATTGCAATTTCGCCGCTCTTCTGGAGCTCATATGGATAAAAGTACTTAGGTAATATGTGTTTTGTTAAATTTCCTTTCACATATCCACTATTCATTTGTACAATACAAACTGCATTGTCTTCGTATAAGATAGTGGGAGCGTTCTCATTCATCGAAATACCACAAGATTTACGATGTATTGTGTCAATAATCTTAACCATACACATTCTTTTGCGGTTTCATGTAAATCGATAATATCTGAGTGGTTTCATTTGTGAACCATATAATTTTAATATTTAAGAGATATTTATATATAATTTTAGGCAATAAATTACATATAATTTATAGAAAAATATAAAAATACGCTTAATATTATGTGGGTGGGTGGGTATTGAATGAGTATTTTGATGGATATTGTTTTATACGTTTTTGGTCTCGTTTCTCTCGTAATTTGGATTAGTATTGATTGATATTGTCGATCAAGTTGATGCTTGGGTCTGTTATTTGCTACTTTGTAGGTGAAAGATCGACATTAAGAGCTAACAAGGCTCAAGAGGAGAAACGAGACGAAAAGACGAAGAAAGGAAGAAAGAAATAGCTCATCGCACGAGAAGGAACAGAGCGGGGGCCTAGCGAGCGCTAGGCCCCAGCGCTCGCTGCGCCAAGAAACGAGAAGAGACAGAGCTTGGGGCTAGTGGTCGCTAGCCCCCAGCGATCGCTGGCTCCACGCAATTCCAAGGCACAGAACTTGGTTCTAGCGGTCGCTAGCCCCTAGCGACCGTTGACCCCATGAAATGTTTGAGAGACAGAACAGTAGGATAGCGCTCGCTACCCCTTAGCGAGCGCTACCCTGGCGCGATCTCCTTCTTCTATTTAAACCTCCTCCGCGTGATATTTCAAGGGACTTCTTCTACACTTCACGTTTTTATACTTTTGTAATTCTAGGGTTTAGACCACGAGAGAAAACACTTCTAGTTAGCTTTCCATTCAATTCTAATTCTTTACTTTGCACCTTGTGGATTCGTTCATGATTCTAACCCGGAGACTTATTTCAATTCAGTATTTTCTTTTCATTCCCGTGAGTTCTTTATTGCTTTCTTCTTCTGCTTTATGCGTTCTTGTTCTCTTGCTTTAATTCTGATTAATTATCAAATCATTAATCCAACCCGTTCTATTATGTTGATTAATCAGTTCACTGCATGTTTGAATTCCGTTTCTTTAATTCCTCGTTCTTAGACTTAGGGTTTTATAATTTATTTAATTAATCATTCTTAGAAATAGGATTTACTTGCTTTCTTTATTTTTACTTAGATAGTTCATATTACATTCTTTTAATTTCCATTTGCCTAGATAATCACTTAGTTAATAATCAAATCCCCCATTTTTACTGCTTTCCTGTTCTTCAATGTGAATGAAGCCCTGTTTAGCCTTCCTTGAGAATACGACTTGGGTTATGCTTAATCACACTATTAACAATGATCTCGTCCAAATTGCGAGTAGTATAGTTCATTAAGCACGACACATTCCTTTAAGTATATTGGCTGGAAATATTCCTCGTGCCCGTTACTGAGTCCCTTTATCGGACAGTGGGTCTGGTCTAAAAAACGCCACATACTTAAGGTTATATTTGAGCGAAACAGATATTTCATAGGTATATCGCGAATAATGTTTATGTGTGTGGATAATATTTATTCAAATACATATCCACAAATACAAATGATATTAAAATATATCCATGAAAATATGCATTGATATAAAATGTGTCTCAAACTCTCACGACACAGATAAATTTTCATATCTACCCTCGTGGGTATGAATCTGGATATTCACTATCCATGCATGTCGTATCCGATTGTCATTCCTACTTTTGACCTACCAACTAGGGATGATAATCAGACACGGCGAGTACGGATGGTAGCTAACCATAAATATATCCACAAACTGAATGGATATTAAATTCAACCCACGAAGGTACCCGTTGATATTTATATAACTCAAATCCACCACCCACGGATATCCACCACCCATTGGATACCCATCAACCCATTGCTTGTGGGTATCTATCACATGTAAAATACATAATTTTAATATGTAAGATATACCATATTAGATATAATTTTTGGTGATAATCATATATAATTTTATATAAAAAATAAATAAACATGATTAATATTGAGTGGATATGCGAGTTTTTTAGGGATATTTTACGAGTATTTAGTGGGTAAATTGTCACGGGTATGGATAGTTAATATTCATACTTACGAATTAAATGGATACTAAATTCTACATACGAACCTATCCGTGAATATCAAATGTCTCTCAACCCCTATTAAGATTGGGTACCCGCCGGCTATCCAAAGGTAAGTTTTCATCCCTAGAACCAACAAGATAATTTGTAAATACATATAACATCAATTATTTGAATTGATTAAATAAATATTTTATTTGAATAAAAAATCATTATTTGTTTTACCAAATAATTAATTTTTGTTAAACATATATTTCTTGTAAAGGGTAATTGAGGAAACCTAATTAGATAATGACTATATTTTTCTATAATATTTTAGGTGGTTAAAATTTAAATTTGTTATATTAAAATAACTATTTTAACATATTTTCCTATAAAGTGATGTAAGTTGATAAATTATTATAAATATTAAATATTTCTAATAATTTATCTTATGTAAAATGTATTGATAAAAAATCATATTATATCTTATGATTTATTAACATAATTGTAAATTCTTATTATTTAAAAATTATATCGTTGCAAAATATATGTATTAAATGAAGACTCATCCCGTGTAAGATTTATTGACACATAATCATTTTAAATCGTAAGATACAAGTGGTTAGAATTCTGATTTTTATATTTACAATTATTATTTAAATTTACTATAATAAAATAATTTTTATAAAACTTATTCTCTAAATAGATTATAGGATTTTTAATGACTAAAATTTATTATAGAACTCAAGTCATTAGATAGATCATAACATTTTTAATAATTATCTTTTTATGATCGGTTAATTATATTATTTTAAAAAAAATATATTTAAAATTTTATATTTATAAATTCTAATATAAAATAATTTTGCGTAAATTTTCGACGGTTACACATGTTAAATTGAAAAAGAATCAAGAATGTCGTCGTCGTCCATGGTATTAATGTAATTTAATGCCCTAATGCCTAATGGGGTTTGCCCACTCTATTGGAGTTCGTATAGGGACTCCCAATAATTTAGGCCCGTGCTATACATACTGATACAGCAATCAATCTTTGCTTAATAGGATTAAGCCCTAATCCTATTGTTTAACTTTACCAGCGCTGAAGGTGAGTCAGGAGAATAATAATTTGCATTACTGGTGTTTAAAATAATCGTAATCATCAAAATTGAATTGTAATCGACAGTCTTGGAAAATATTGTAATTATTTCTGACGGTTTGGTTTCTAACCGTAACCAAACCACGTAGGAAGCAGTTTCAGTTTCAAATATCCGGAACCGTGAACCGGCGCTTCCAAACGAGGTTTCCGAACTGTCAGTTACTCAACATTTATTTTAATATATTTTTATAGTCTTACTTGAATTTTATCCTTAACATTTTTTAGATATGTTTTTCTATTCTTATTTGAAATTGAAACCGCTTTAGATAGATCCGATTTCAAACCATGAAACGTTATAACCACAATTCGATTACGATTTCAAAATAATTAACCTATAACCTGACAATTTAGTAACGGTTCGAACCATATCTGTAACCGTGAATATCTCTAACTTCCACCTAACACATGTTTAAATAATACGAGTTAGATCACTTTCAATAGAGCTATGATTTTATTACATTTTTCCATTTAATTAATTTGAGACTTTTAACTATCAAACATAATACAATGAACAACAATGAAACAACTACGCATGAGAACGATTCACATCTCCATGAAATGCTACAAATAAAATATGATTATAGTGAAAATATATTATTGACTGGCAGGTATTTACATCTCTTCTCATCTTTGTAAACATAAAATTACCCACGCCACCAAAAAAAACATAAAACATTATTCATAAATGGATCCCACTGATACACAGTATGCAGACTTCATCTCCATTTCACTAAATAAACGAATATTTGTATATAGGCACGCCTTATGTTTTCTTATTCAAAGTCTCACCATTTGTTGAACGGATGAGGCAGAGCTAAATCCTAAATTAGTGTCTGCAAACCAAAAACATATATACAAAAGAATTAAACTCAAATTTCGTGCTGAAATAAACATTAGGAAGTGTGTGTAATAAAGTTTTGAAGTAGAAACAATGCTTACTTAGTGGTGCCCTAGATACAAAAAAGCATGCCCCTATAACAAAGTAGCAAAATAGAAGTACCACCCCCTTCATGTAATGAGAGCTCCCATCCTGCAATAACATATGTTAAAATAGAGCATTCTATTCACCCATCGTTAACATTCCGAGCTAGCTAAGGTTAAATTAATTAATAAAAGTCTAACCCATTTACCTGTAATGCCAGTGCTGTTATAAGAATGGAGAGGCCAAGCGCACTAGTTTCGAGGATATTTAAATCAAGATCCATTTTTACACCAATCACCCATGATATTATCACGCTCGAAGGAACCTAATAAAAATTTTCACTAGTTTCAATACATAATAATAGTATAGAAATTTTGCAATTCAAGATAATTTTCATTTCATTGTGATGAAGGTCGATAATCATATTACCACAAACATAGCGATTTGAGTTGCCGAACCCAGAGCCACACCTAAAGTTATATCCTGCACAACACATAAACAACAACTTTATACCCATAATTCCTTAGATATATATAATCACACATACACAAACATACATATATTGTAGAGAGATAGAGAGAGCTCACTAATTTGTTCCTAAATGCAAAAATGATAGCACCCGCATGTTCGACTGCATTTCCCACAATGGGCAGTAGAATAACGCTAATGAACCCTACTGACAATCCCCATGAACTCGATGCAACCTGCAATTTACAAACTTATATACTAATAGCTACTACTTTGAACACATGAAATTATCAACATGTAGATATACACTATAATTCTGCAAAATTAATCCAATAAATCAATTGTTGTGTCTATGCATCAAATCAATTGTCTATAATTACTTCGATTGTGGCTACGACGTATTCGGACAGCAGAGCTACGACGGCAGTCATGAGCACCAGCCAAATCACGGCACTACACAGCCCAATCACCGGCAATTCTTCCGGTACAATCCCGTCGTCGTCGCCAACTATATCTTCCTCCTAATTCAAAACAAAATTAGTTGTTAAGTATGAGATGCGAGACGAGGTTGAATATAGTACAGTGGAGTGGAGGAGACGCACCTGTTGTTGGAATATTTGCCGATGAGTGAAGAGCTGGAACACGAGATAAGCAAGGTAGGCTAGGAGCATGATAATGCTGCTGGCGCGTGATAATGCAAGCATTTCGAGAGCCGTTATCTCAGGATCGGATTTTCTAGTAAACTTATACATCAAAGGTAACACGTGGCACACCAACCCCAACAACAAAAGTAGACAGTTCACATCCGCTTGTTTCTGTCATCAAAATAAAAAAGTCATACACTAGCTAATAGTCTAATTACAACTTTTTTTACAACTCCTCTTAAAATTGTGAATGTATGTTAAGATTAATCAAGATTATAGAAAAATAATTGCTTACTCTTTCAAACTTCTGCTCTTTGGATAAGTTGGCGATGCCACCGCATAGAAGAGATGAGCCAAGAACTAAGAGGAGATTGGAGAGAATTGAGCCCAGCAGTGAGTATTTCACAACTTGTATTTTGTTTTGAGTTAAAGCTAAAATGGCTATTACCAGCTCCGTTACATTTCCGCATGTTGCATTTAGAAGCCCTCCAACTGCAACAATTATTCATATATATATATATATATAAACACATACTACATGTATGTCTAATCAAATGTAAAGATTGAAAGATATATGATCGTGTCTCGGGAAGATTTTGTCGCTGCTTGAAGCATGCATGCATATGATGTATATGAAAACCATCTGATCACTGATTAAGTAGTATGTGAATATTTCAAATCTTGGGTTCATAATCTGGGACCATTCAGAAATTCGGAAAATACATTAAAAACATATCTGTAAATTAATGACGCCCACATGTTTAAATTAAATGCGATTTGATCTGTTTGTAAACGACAGATAATATTTTTAAAAATCCATTACCTGTTGGGCCTGTGAAGAGTGCAATCTGCCTGCATTTGAGCATTCAGAATATAAGATATAATTTAATAGTACAAAAATAAATAAATATTTTCTTCACCATCGATCCTTACTCTGTTAAGAAGCTAACACGTTCTGCAAGAGGAATGAGTCCCAGACAACTCATAGCAAACACCCATGGCTGTTCACCGACAACGTTCAGTCAAAACTAGTTAAAACATCGCAACCAAATGCAATAAATAATTATAAATGAAACCCATATTTTTCGCATCAATTAATCTTCATGGATAAACCCAAATTAATTATATTTAATCCCGAAAAGTCAACAAGAATATGAAGATGAAAGGATGGATAGAGAAAGAGAGAGAACTCACACTTGCAAAGCGACGATACTTAGCGGCAATTGCGAAAGGAATAGCGAGGAAAAAAATAAAAAGCTTCGTCCCAAACAAAACCTCCTGCAGATTGCCCAGGAACTTCCTCAGAATCCCGACCCGAATACCCGAAAGGAGCGAACGATCCGATTTCTTCCGCAGCGAGGAAGACGACACATTGTGGGCCGAACGGCCATTCCTCATCTCCTTGCTCAACACTTTTACATTCCCGTTCTCCAACAGCCAAGCTTCGTGCATCGACGCCATTCTTCCTAGATTTGGATTTTGCTAATGTGCTCTACCTTGTGGTTTGCCCGAGAAAGCACGAGGGTCATGCAAATCTGGGCCGGATCCGAAGCAACTGCGACTGAAACGGAGGAGACGCTCTCGAGTAGTATAGTAGTAGTAAACTCTTTGGTGGCGATATATATGTGTGTGTATATATAAGTCCTTTTATGTTATGTACTTTTTTTTATTTTTATTTTGAATAATTTATGTTATGTACTTAAATACTCAATAAATAATACCCTTATATATGTGTGTGTGTGTGAAGCTAACTCACGTGTAAACCAGAAAACAACAAGAGTATTTCTAAAAAAATAAAAAGAGAAAAGAAGAAAAGAGAGGAAAGAAAAGAGAATTTATAAGAGAAGGAATTTTCCGCGAAGGTGCGAGTGTTGATAATATATAGCGTGTTTGTTATACGTATAATCATTCATTGTCGCTTAATGTGAAAGAGGTTACAAATTAACAAAAACATACTACATATCTCGTGAGTTTTGGTTTCTTCATTTCTCCCTTTCTGTTTCTTTTTCCGGATCTGTGACCTGCTACTAAGTTACTTCAAACAGGGGTTTCGTCTGGTTTGTTTATTAGTTATTACACCTTACATTAAATTATGTTTTACTTGGCTTTAATTAAATAATGAAACCGTAGATTAATAATATTTGTCACACACACTATAGTGTAATAGTTTAGGATGCCATGTGTCCTTGTAATAATAAATCAATTGCTCAATGTTATTAACTTGATTATTATTATATATATATATAGGGGTGGATTCAGGAAAAAAAATCACTTTTGAGTATAAAACATGAAGTAATCCTAGTCATTTATTGTATTAGATCTAATGGTGTAGATTTGTCCTGAAATTTAGGGAAAATGATTATTACGCGTGTTGCATCGCAAATTAACAATGCAAAAGGTATTATGGACAAATTTATCTTGGCGTTTTCTTTATGAAAAATTCAAATTTACATAATTTTTGGTAGTTGGAGAAATTTATGTGATAGCGCAATCGAAACCATGCAATACCAATATATATATATATATTTGAAATCAATTTCAAATCAATTTGAGTGACGATTTTGTAATTAAATTTAATTTTAATGGGAAAGATAATATTATAACTACTAAATTAAAAAATTAACATTATTAGGATTCTAACTCAATACATTCCATTACAAATCTTATACTATGAGCCAATAGAGCAATAAGATAAGTTGAACATTGAACAATTCATAATATACATGTACAAACTGAATCTATTTAGTACTGAAAATTTGTCCTATTTGACCAGAATATATAATTATTTTTAATATTTAATACTAATAATTATAATTAATTTGTATAATTGATAAATTCAAAACTAACATATATTAACTTCGTCCCACTTATTTAAACACATTTTCCTTTTTGAGTTATCTCACTTATTTAAACACATTTCTTTATTTAGCAAATTTTAAAGCACAAATCATATTTTTCAAAAGCTATTACAACTAAATATACTATAATAAAATCTTACCAAATAAGGAATAAATCAATTATATATATATATATAATAATTATTACATTTTTAATATTTTAATTTAAAAATCAATTAATTTTAACCATCAATTTTGATAAAGTAAACATTCCAAGTTTAATATATTAATTAACACGTGTGAAACTAATTATATTTGATCTCTTAACTACCCCTATATATATAGGGGTAGGATCCGGCGAGAACCAATTCTTATAAGCTTCTTAAAAGAGCTTATAAGTTGGTTAAGATCTTATAAGTTCTTTCAAAATGTTTGACAAATTAAGCTCTTTGAGAGCTTATAAGTTGTAAAAATAAGCTCTTGGAGCTTATAATCTATTACAAAATAAATAGCTCTACCCCCAACTTATTTTCTCAAACTTATAAGCTCCTTAAAATAAGCTTAGTCAAACACCCTCTTGGTCTATAAATAGAATGACCATATGCAGTTGAGAGCTATGATTTTATGTATTCACTTTCACTCATATATGAAAATTCTCTCTTCTAGCATCTCTTTCTTACTCCTCAAATCTCTCTTCACTTTATACTTTAACATGGTATCTAGAGCTTCTTAATTTTTTTTCGTTCTCTCTTCTTCTTCTTCTTCTTCTTCTTCTTCTTTAGTCATGGCTACTGGCTCCACTTCTTCCGCGTTTAATCAACCACACTTTCCTCCTATTTTGGTGAAGCTTAATCGGACGAACTATGTGCATTGGCGAGCGCAGACGTTGTGTACTAACGTGCCTATGGTTTTGAGGATCTTATTTCTCAATCAGTGGTACCTCCTCCTCCTACACTTGTTTTTAATTTGGCTAATCCATTGCCAAACCCTGCTTACACGACGTGGATTCGACGAGATCAGTTTCTACTTAGCTGGATGCTCGCGTCGGTTGGTGATAATATGGTTGGACATGTTCTTAGGTGCTCTTCATTGTGTGAATTTTGGCGTATCCTTGAACGACTTTTCCTTGCTAATTCTAAAGCTCGAATTATGCATCTTCGCATGCTTATTCAAACCACTAAGAAGGAAAATAGTTCAGTTGCAGATTACTTTCTCAAAATGCAAATTTATGTTGATCACTTTCTACAACTGGTCAATCTATTACAAATGATGATCTAGTAATGTATGTTTTGGTTGGATTTGGACCTGAGTATGAAGCATTGGTTGTGAATGTGATGAATAAGACTGAAACTCCAAATTTCCAGAAAATGCAAACGCTTTTTCAAGCCTATGAAACCAAGCTACATTAGCAACAACAAGTGTTTGATTCTCGAAGTTTTACTTCTAGCGTTGGTGGTCAGAGTGCTTTTGTTGCACACAAAGGCAGTGGTCGAGGTAGTACAACTAGAAGTGTTGCATCTAGAGGAGGCTACAACAAGTCCTCTTAACAAGTTTGCTGCCAAATCTGTGGTTGCACTGGACATATTGCTATGAAGTGTTTTAGGCGTTTTGATGTTCACTTCACAAGCCTTGATCCACCCACAATAGCTTCTAACTCACAAGCACAATCTTATGTCTTTTGAGTTTAATAATGTGCATGGAGACATAGTTGAGGAAGAACAATGGTTGCTGGACAGTGGTGCAACAACACACATCACAAATGATCTAAACAACTTGAAGGTTAGTGTGCCGTACTTTGGAAATGAATCTTTTATGATTGTGGATGGTGCTCAACTCTCTATTTCCTCTATTGGTACTGCATTTTTACCTTGCAGCATGAGTATTCTTCTTCTTCAGCTCACTCTCAAGCCTCTTCTGGAGATAAGCCTTCTTATGCTTCTTTCCTAGCTCACAAAACTGATGAAAATACTTTACATAAAGCCTTAGGTCATCATTCTCCTTCTGTGCTAGCAAAAGTATGTAGCGAGTTAGATTTACCATTTGTTGCATCTTCATTACAATTCTGTGAAGCTTGTAAAATTGGTAAAATGCATCAGAAAGCTCACTCAACTCAGCCTGTAAAAACTCTTAAACCTTTTGAAATAATACACTCAAACCTATGAGATCCTGCTCATGTATTTTCCACATCTGGTTTCAAATATTATGTTCATTTTGTGGATGATTTTACATGCTATACTTGGATATATCCACTTAAACTCAAATCTGATGCATGCTCAGTGGTCAAACAATTTGTTGAAATGATTAGATGTCAGTTTTCTGTTACCATTATAACCTTGCAAACTGACTAGGGGTGAATATAGACCACGTGTTTCCTTTCTTATGTCTTTAGGCATACGGTTTCAACATCCTTTTCCCTATGTACATGCTCAACAAGGTAGAGCCGAAAGGAAACATATCCACATAGTGGATAATGGTCTCTCTCTTTTAGCTCAAGCCAAACTACCTTTCAAATTCTGGAGGGTTGTTTTTCAAGCCTCCACTTATCTCATAAATAGGTTACCTACTCCTTGTCTAAATAACATCTCACCATATCAAGCTCTCTGTCTTCAAAAACCAGATTACAATTTATTGAAAGTTTTAGGATGTGCTTGCTTTCCTTATCTAAAGCCTTACAATTCTCACAAGTTGATGTTCAGATCCACAAAATGTGTTTTTCTACGGTACAGTGAGCATCACAAGGGATATAAATGCTTAGGACATTCGGGTAGGTTCTATATCTCTGATATTGTACACTTCAATCAACTTGATTTTCCTTACTCTAGCTTGTTCTCTAATGGTACAGCTCCTCCTTTTGCCATCTTCGTTCGTTTGCTTCCTTTTCCTATGCCTTTTACCATCTCCTCTTTACCAACAAACTCAGAAAACTCCAGCTTACATCCTTCTTCTTCAGCCACTATATCCTCTTCTTCTCAAGCTTCTATTCCTACTGATTTTCCTCTAGTTCATATTCCTTCTGATCATGTTGATTCATCTACAGTTCTTACACCTTGTGTCTCCACTGATTCACTTACTCAAATACATACACCTGCTTCTATCTTAAACTCCATTTCCACTACTTCAGCTCATACACTAGTTCTTACTTTAAACTCCACCTCTGCTACTCCTCTTGTTTTATCCACAACAGAATCCTCCTCTACTCGGCTAATCTCATCCCCTATTTCTTCTTTCTCCTTTTCTCCTTCACAACAAGAATCTCTTCCCACTCCTATATGTCCTCTTCAGAATACTCATGCTATGGTAACTCGAGCAAAGAATGGTATTTTAAAACCAAAACTCTTCACTGCTACTGTGGTTCCATCAGAACCATACACAGACTGTGAAACTCTTGCTTCACCTGATTGGTATAAAGCCATGGAAGCTGAATTTGATGCTTTAAAGAACAATCATACTTGGACTTTAGTTCCCTATGATTCCACTATGAAGGTGATTTCTAACAAATGGGTGTATAAGTTAAAACACATGAAAATGGATCACTTGACAAACTAAAAGCTAGATTGGTTGCTAGGGGTTTTGAGCAGCAAGCTGGGGTATATTTCTTTGAGACTTTTATTCCAGTCGTGAAGCATACTACTATAAGGTTTGTGTTCTCTCTTGCTGCATCCTATTGTTGGCCTATTCAGCACATAGACATAAACAATGCCTTTTTAAATGGTGTACTTGAAGAGAAAATTTATACGTCTCAACCTAAGGGTTTTGAGGATAAAGTGCATTCAGATTTTGTTTGAAAACTACATAAATCTCTTTATGGACTAAAGCAAGCCCCTAGAGCTTGGTATGATTGGTTTAAGGGATATCTTTACAGCCTTGGTTTTCTCAGATCTTGTTCTGATTTCTCACAATTCCACAAATATATTGGGGATGATTTTCTCTTGTTTCTTGTCTATGTTGATGATATTCTCATCACTGGAAATAGTTCTTCAGCTATTTCTACACTTATTGAGCAGTTGAATGTTGAGTTTGCACTTAAAACTCTTGGAGAGGTGAGGTATTTCTTGGGGATTGAAGTAACTAGAGATGCTGGTTTCACTTATTCCTTATCTCAAAAGAAGTATATATCTCAGTTACTTCATAAAACGAAGATGTTTGATTGCAACCCATGCTCTACACCTATGATTTACTCTCTGAAATTATCTAAAACAGAAGGGGACTTGTTGACTGATGTTTCCATGTATAGGAGTGTTGTTGGTGCCTTACAATATCTAACTTTAACAAGGCCGAATATTGCTTTTGTTGTAAATAAACTAAGTTAATTTTTTACTACTCCTACCACCTCTCATTGGCATGCTTGCAAAATGCTTATTAGGTATCTAAAGGGTACTATTTCATTGGTGTTGGACTTCAAGCCAACATCTGCTCTTTGTCTTGAGGCATACTCTAATGCTGACTGGGCGAGTTGTCCAGATGACAGGAGATCTACAGGAGGACATTGCGTTTTCTTTGGCTCAAACCTAGTTGTTTGGAGTTCAAATAAGCAGAAGGTTGTGTTTAGAAGTAGTGCAGAGTCTGAGTATCAAGTTGTGGCCAATGTTGCTACGGGTATACTTTTGGCTGCAGTCTTTATGTGCTGAAATTGGATTGACTTTAGCTGCTTCTCCTCCCAACTTGTGGTGTGAAAACCTAAGTGCAATTGCACTTACTTTAAACCATGTGTTTCATGCTAGGACGAAACACATAGAGGTGGATGTTCATTTCGTTCGGGAAAAAGTTGCTGCTCATGAATTGTCTGTTGTTCATGTTCCTACCAGTGAACAAATTGCTGATATATTTACTAAGTCGTTAGGTGCTGCAAGGTTCCTACTTCGAAACAAATTGCTGCTTAGGGATAAAGGCTGAAGCTTTGGGAGTTTGGCTTATGTGGGGGGTGTGTTGGATTATATTAGCATGTGCATGTGTGCATGGTGGAGTTTTTATAAGGTGGTTGAGTTTGTTATGAGTTTGTTAGTTAGTTATCATCTAGAAGCTAGCTAGATTAGTCTAGAATAAATGAGAATCATATGTGTAACTCACGCTACACTTGGTCTATAAATAGAATGACCATATGCAGTTGAGAGCTATGATTTTATGTACTCACTTTCACTTATATATGAAAATTCTCTCTTCTAGCATCTCATTCTTACTCCTCAAATATCTCTTCACTTTATACTTTAACAGATCTTGTACGTGTTCCTGTTGGACCAATTATACGAGCTTGAGCCAAGAAGTTGAAAAATGGATTGCATGGATTAATTCAAGAGGTTTGGGCTCAAGAGTTAATTAAGAGGTCCATTGGTGATTAAACAAAAGTGCAACACGAGATTTTTGGTAATGATATCTAGGTGGAAATCAAGTCATTAATAGTTGGCAAATTACCTTTTTGAATTATTTCATTTTACATAGTTTCCTACTTTGATTAGTATTATTATTTAGCAGTTTACATTTCTTAATTTAGTTCCTTTTAAGTTAGTTTCCTACTTTGATTGAGGATATGATTTAGATGGTAATTTACGTTGTTGATTTATTTCCATTTAATTAGTTTCCTATTGTTTAGTAGGTTTTTGTTATATTTTAGTGTGTCGTTTTGTCGTGTTTTGTATGTTTGTCTTTTGTTTCGTGTCGTTTCATTGTTCTTTTTTACGCCGGTTTGTTTGTTTTTGGTTTTGGATGAAGGAGGTGGAAAGGAGATGAAAATGGAGCTAGAATTGTGTCGTACTCATTCCGTGGATGAAGTCGAGTGGGGCTGAAAAGACCAAGGAGAGCATGAGGAGAAAAGTCAAGACGACACGGCCAAAGTTGGGACCAGCGCCCGCTGGGGTGCCTCTGCAAAGAATTTCAGAAAGCAGGACCCAGCAACCGCTGGCCCTGCAGGCAATACGCGGGCAGAAGCACATAGCCAGCGACCGCTGGCTTCCCAGCAGCCGCTGGCTGGCAGTTCCAACTCTAGTTTTTATTCATTTTTTGCATCATTTGGAGTGTGTGGACGATTAGACTAAGACACAAAATACTTAGAAAACATTTCTTTACTTGCTTTTAGTAGATAGGAGGTGAAAAGGAGATGAATATGGAGCTAGAATCGTATCGTATTCATCCCGTGGACGAAGCCGAGTGGAGCAGAAAAGACCGAGGAGAGCACGAGGAGAAAAGCCAAGATGATGAGGCCAAAGTTAGGACCCAGCGCCCGCTGGGGTGCCTCTGCAGAATATTTCAGAAAGAAGGACTGAGCGACCGCTAGGAACCCAGCGGCCGCTGGCCCTGCAGTGATTACGCGCCTGAAGCACAAAGCCAGCGACCGCTGGCTAGCAGTTCCAAACTTTATTTTTTATTCGTTTTGGCGTCATTTTGAAGGGGGAAACGATTAGACTTGAACTGAAACATTTATAAATAGTATTGCTTTTGAGTAGATAGGATTTGGTAATTCAAGAGATTGAAGGGTATTCAACTTTGCTTTGTGGCTTCATAGTATGTGCATCTTAATGGAGATTTCAATGGTTTCATTTTCATCTATGGTTGGCTAATTACCTCTCTAGGGTTAGATTATCTTTATCTATGGTTTAATACTTTAAATTGATCTTAAATGGTTGTTTGATTTGTGCTTTATGAATTTTATATGTTTGATCACCATATGGAACTCAAGATATGGAATGGATTGATACGAATTGTTCTATGTCTCATTTGTAATCAAGCAATCAAACCTTATAATCAGTAACGTAAAAAGGAAATCGTGTTTTGAATTTAGTACACTACAAAAAAACGTGAAATTAACGACGGAATCAACTACAGATTAAAATTTCGTCTTTAATTAACGACGGATAAAAAAAGCGGCGTTAACGACGGATCACATATCCGTCGTTGATTTTATTTTATTTTTTATTTTGAATTATTTTATAAATCAACGACGGATCAACAACGGATATATTCCGTCGTTAATTATATTTTCTGAATTAAAAAAAAATTAAATTTTTTAGTCAACAACGGATAAATTCTTAATTCAGAAACCCTCCACCTCCACCCACCGTCGTCCTCCCTCATAATCGCGCCAGCCACCTCCACCCACCGTCGTCCGGCGTTCGCTCCGACTTCCTCCCTCAAGGTACGTTTTTTTACTTCCATTCCCAATCTTAAACCCTAAATCTAACATATATTCATGTATATTTAAATTAAGGTTTGTTGCAGCAGTGAATCTATTGTTACCATGATTCAGATTTTGATCCTGCACTTTTCATGAAATCAATTGATTATTTTAAGTCGAATAGCTCTTAAATTTTAGTTGCTTCATTCTGTTCTGTATTCTATGGTTATGAGCAGTGCTACTGTTGATTATAAACTCTAGTGTTGCAGACTCGTATCATTTGTCTCTCTTACTAGTGAGAAACTAGGTCAACTATAAAAATCAGTAAATGGTGCTCTATGTGATATGTATGTTAGATGCAGGGCCCCCTTTTGTATATTTTGCCTTTAGACTGCATAATTTAAATATATTTGATATATAGTGGGGGCTTGGTTGTTTCCTTCAAAGCAATTACTGATTTGTAATTGGTCATTGAACACTTTAAGAGAATTAATGACAGAAACTAGAAGTGACAGATCATTGTTGTTCCATCTGATCTATTTAAGAATCATGAAAGTTTGCAGATAAAAAAACTAAAAGCTAAGTGATGTGTTATTTTTCTAATACTTTCAGAAGAAAGCTTGAAGTTTAGATCTAGTTACTGTAAAGTGGTTAACATGAAAGTTGCTCCTGCAAGATTGATCCGACCAATCCTGAATGCCAAAATAATTGGTAGATAAAATATCTCTCTATAAATTTGTGGGTTCTTTACAATTCTAAGTCTTTTGGAAGAGAAACTAGATATGAATGATGAGTGTGTATAGCTGTATATGCAGAGCTAAGCATATAAGAAACAGAGGCAAATGATTTGGCTTCTTTGGTTTTCTTTTGGAGAACAACAACATGCATTTCTGATCAGTGTACTCCACTCTATGGTGTGCTTCTCTAGTATTAGTATGTGGATGATTGTGTTCTTCACTGACTACATACGTATACATGTGTTGTATTTGTATAACATAGTTTTCACTTTCCTATATTGTGAAACTGATTGATGTTAGATGCTTTAATAGTTTTTTGCATCAATTCTGAGTTTCTCCATTTGTTACTAGAGTAGACTTAACTCCTCTGCTTGTTTGATTGTCCCTTGACCTGTAGAATACATCAGGTGATTATATCCATAATTCTTGAAGTTAAGCAATATGATTTAGAAAATGTCATTTTTTAAGATTTAAGTAATATTCATGTGCAGATTTGAACTTTGTGTACATTGTTGCACGCATTTTGGTGTATAGATGATGTACATGAGGTGGACACCTCACAGGTCTTCTTGGACGTTGCAGGTGCACCCAAGAAGAAGAGGTTGTTCGGCACAGGTTGTTTAGGACGGATGTTGATGAGGTCAGCGTCCTCGTCTGCCCCTCCTCCTTCACCAGCTGCTAGTAGTGTTGATGCCGAGACGATAGCGCGACTAGAGCGGCAGATAGCTGAGGATCGCACAGCCCGGGAGGCCATGGCTGCCACTTTGATGCGCCAGCAGGAGATGCTCTCTCAGTTGTTAGAGAGGATGGGTGGAGCACCTCCACCACCACCACCACCCGACTCTGCAGCATGATATTTAGTTGGTCTTTGTACTATACACTAGATATATTATTTATGCATGCTTTTGTGAGATGAACACTTAATTATGTTATTTGTACATTTATCGAACATATTACTTTTGACGTTTATGTGATATGTTAATTATTAACTATCGTATCGTATCCTATATTAACTATTTGATTGACATTGTATACGTATAATTTGGATTGGAGATGTGTGTTGATTACAGGTTCGGATATAAAAAAAAATAATAAATAAAATTTAAAAAAAAAGTACAAAAATAACGACGGATTAGAGACGGATCAACGACGAAAAAGCAGAAGTTGGTTCTACGACGGATCAGCAACGGAATTTTCCGTCGTAGATCAGCGACGGAATGTTGTCCGTTGTTAAACAGCGACGGAAAATTCCGTTGCTGATCCGTCGCTGATCAGCGACAGACTCAAATTCCGTCGTAGATTCTGTTTAGCGAACGACAGCAGCTTTCTGTCGTTGATCCGTCGTAGATACTGTTTAACGACGGAATTATTTCATATAGCAACAGAATAATCCGTCTCGAATTTACTGTTCATTTGTTGTGGTATTTCTCTTAAGTGTGATTTGGATACGAGAGTAATAATCACTGATTAGTTTTAAAGAACACGAAAGTGATTGACTAATCAACTTAGGAGAATCTAGTTAAAAGCATGATTTGATCGAATAAGCATTGAACCTAGATTTAAGATAATTGTCACCCTAGATCTTTATTCTCTTGTTTACTTTATTTACCGTTTCCCGTTAATTAGCTTTAATTCTTATCTCAATCTGATTTAGAGTATTCTAGGACTTGTTATTTCATTAAAGTGCTATAATCATTGCCCTGCATAGTCTTCCACGAGATTCGACATTCGGGTCGACTTTATGCGTACTACAATTTCTTAGTATATGTTTGTAGTCGAACACCTATTTGATGGGAATTAGGATTGATTTGTAGCATATATAAATGCATGTTTTGGGGAATTGAGAGAAACCTAAAAACCTTTTTGATCAATATATTTATGTGAGTTTATCTCTCTTTCAAGAGTATCCGAGTTCTTCTTGGTTGTTCCTAGACGAGTTCAATTATCGACGTATCAACAAGTCAACCATCTCTCGTTCGTCTGTCATTCATCGTCCTCGAGTTGTTGCGTCAACTACACGTTGGGTTATAGGCGAAATACTGACCTATATCAATTCTTGGGTTAGATTCAAAGGTTTTGAGATATTCCATTGGTTCGTTTGAATTCTTCCGTTTGTGTGTTGGGTATACGATTGGGCAGAATCGTATCAAAAAGTATATTAAATATTAACATATAAATATACTTTAAAATAAATTAATTATATATAATTTAAATATATTAAAAAATTAAAAATAATTAAAAAACAAAAGTTGTGGGGCCGACCCAAGCCCGGCCGACCCACATGGGGTATGTGCTTGGGCTTGAATTCCATGGCCGCTTGGGCCATGGAATGGGCTTGGGCCTATTAGTAAAATCACGGGTTGGGTTTGAGTATAGGGAAAATTCGGTCCATTCCAATTCATTGTCATTTCTAGGTAGAAGAGGAAAATGGATATTTGTGTAAAAAAAAGAGAGAAATAGTATAATTTATATTGTTATGTTGATGGCCACAATTCTTTGTATATTATACCATTTCTCATAAATTATTTTTTTTTATTTTTTTTTGTAATTGTAAGTATGGAAAGTAGCAGCTGATATTTAATTTCCCAGCATTTGAAAAATTTTCATTCTGCAAGCAATATTTGTGCATGAGGGGCATCTGTTGCGCTTGATAGTGATATATTTAAAGGTGCCTTTTTTTTTTTTTTAATATATCAACTATATTTCTAGAAAATAAATGTGATTAATGTATGATTCAAAAATTTTGGTGATGTGTACTGTCATCGATGTACTTGACATTAACATATTAACAAAAGAATGGTTAATGATACAAAGTAATATATTGACTATTTCGGTTTATTTTAATTAGTGCAGTATAAAGGAGTACTAGATCTATAAGAAGTCATGATCATGACCAACAAACAACGAGTATCCACATATAAGTTGATAAATCCAAACATGAAACAGGTGTCTGAATATTTCTCACTCGCACACACATACATATAATACTATAATTTGTTTTATTTGAGCGTTGGAAGTTGGAGCTATATATTAACAATAAAAGTTCCAAGTTCAAGTGTTTAATTTGTGGTGCTGTTTTTTAAATTTTAATTATGAATTACTAATTAAGAATAAAAAAAAGAAGTTGAAGACGTACAGTACTTTTATCGGTGGCTAGAATTTTTTGGTAAGTGGGAAAACAAAAAAGCAAAAAAAATTATAAAATAATAACCTTTAATATAATATACTATATAAATTTCAGTCATTTGAATATGTTATTTGTCTCGTTCGAGTATAAATTTTACGCACGGTATGATTCATATTCAAATTATCATAATCTAAATAATACTTATATCGATAGTTATTACTCCATCAATCCCACTTCATTAATCTCATTTGATTATTTTAATATATTCAATTGAATATAAATTGAGACTAATGAAGTGAGACATATATAGTATTTATTTTTAATTGTTTCTTAAATTATTTTAAGATATTCACACTTTTGTTTACGGGCATATAAATTGACATTTATTTTCCTAACTGTCCAAATATATATGTGGACAAGATTACATTACGGGGATAAGGTTGATATAGCTCGATTAGTCAAAATCAAGATATTCTTATGTACCTGCTTACGTGTGTAATAGAATCCACATATGTATAATTTTGACTAAAATATAACTTGATGTATTTAATTGCGAAAAAATTGTAGTTCGTCTATTGTAGGTCAAATTTTAAAATTCACGTGCAATACCAGAAATTGTGGTTAGTTTGTATATTTATGTACAATTATCACTAAAGAAAAACGGAGGAAAAGAAAATAAGAGGAAAAGAAAATAAGAGCACACCATATTCGAAACCACAATTAATTCTTCGAATATAGTTCTTCTATATACAAAGAAAAACTTGCATATTTGAATTTGACTCGAATATTAATGAAGGATTAGAATGTATTGTTAATGAAATAAGGATTCAATAATATTTATTAATTAAATATGTGTATATATGTGAAAGAAAATTAGTGGTTGATTGATAATTAAATTAAATATGTTTCTTTCATATTATTTCTAATTAAATATTTAATGTGAGTAACATAAAGGTAACGATGGTCCAACAATATAAATATAATTATTAAAAAATAATAATATAAATATAATTATTAAAAAATAAAAGTGTGCAAATTTTTGGTAGATGAATATGATATTATTTATTAATCAAATATAGCGTACTTGACTAATTACTCCTAAATAATTAATTACCAAACGCTAAATAATTAATTACCAAACGGGGGATATATTTAAGCATATTTTAATATTTTTCGTAGTTTATGAATAATAATATACGAATATTTTAATATATATAATCGTGCTCATTTCTGGATGAGATAAAATTGGAACATATCTAAATAACTGTAACGGCAGAGCCCTTATAGTAATGGAATAGTGACGGAAAAATTTTCCGTTTTTAAATTTTAACAGATTAACAACGGAATTGTTACAGAATTTTTGTAAAATTTTAGTAACGGAATTATCCGTTATTAAAAATTTAGTAACAAAATTTTCCGTTACAGTTCCGTTACTAAACTTGAAGAAATCATTCTAGAAACGGAAATTCCGTTATAATTCCGTTGTTATATATAGTAACGAAATATATTTCGTTGTTAAATTTTTTAGCAACCATCGATATTATTACAGATAAATCCGTTACAAATCCATTATTAAAACGTTTAGTAACAGAATTTCTTATTTTAATAACGGAAAAATTTCGTTGCTAATAAAATAAAAAAAAATTGTAGTGCTTAGTGGGACGTCCAAATAAGAGAATTGTGTCAAGTTTAGTGGGACGGAGAGAGTAACACGTATTTCTTTTGCACGAGTATAAACTCCTTAGAAGGTTCAGGTTGTTACTCTTCATTTAGCAAACAAATTACTAACCTAAAACCCCTATTTCAGAAATTAATATGTTCTATTCAGAAGGTTAATAAATCAACAAAATATTGAGAGAAAAAAGGAAAATGAAGATATGGAAAACACAAAGAAAGTATGATAGGCCATTCGGCCGGGGTACGGTGCATGCGTCCATACATGTTTTTATATTAATATCCCAACAATCTTGACCTTCTTTAACTACAATTATTATTGATTTTTAATGAAATAGGCCAAGATTAAAGAACATGGACTACTATATAATGTCGTATACTCATATGGTTTATTATATTGAAGAAGCACAAAAAATAAAAAGTTTGTCTTTTGCTGCTATTTGAAGATTGCATCGAAATTAGTGATGGTGAAAGAAGATATGGAGATGAAGATATATCTCACCTCGTAATCTCAGAAAATAACAAAGTAGTTGCAGCAGCAG
>JAPKLX010000100.1:292716-350216 GCA_026898415.1 Leonotis leonurus | reverse complement strand
AGGAATTGTCCATACGTAAAATCATAATTATTGACATGGGCCTTTTACACAGAAAAGGGGAATCTTGTGTTACAGTAGAAGCAGAACTGATGTGGATTATTCAAGAATCATAAAACGAAGATATCAATGAACTTCTATGGAATGGTTTCACGGGATTCAACCAATTGTCTCGATTGTGGAATATCATTGAGAAATAGGAATCCGCGTTATCAAAGGATTTTCTGCGATTATTTCTAGTATGGAATGAGGCAATCATCCACTTTGATATCTTATTGAAAAAAAGGGCATTCCTCCATTGATCAAGAATTTCCATTTTCGGGAAGTATCATGATCATCTAATAAGAAGGTTTTCCATTTTTTCAAATGAACAATTTGAAGACCTATTGATTCTAACAACTGATTGCAGAGTTGATCATTCGGACCTTTCAATTCATAGATGTAGATCTCGGACCCATGAATGGGGATATTTCCAAAACTCACATAGAAAAAAGCAAGTGAGTTCGACAAAAATAAAAGCAACTCGGACAAAAAAAAGTGACTTGGACAAAAAGAAACGAAGTGACTTAGACAAATCTTTTTTGTCGATAATCTCAGACCAATCAATCGAATATTGATTAATACGTAATTGATCGAACACTATTTGAAAATGACTTTTCTGCTCAAAAACGAAATGTTCCAAATGTTCCTGGAAATTCTTGCTTCCATTGGACCATTTGTATCTATATGCATCAGGATCCCGATTCATGAATCTCTCATCGGTTCAGGAAATCAAGATAAGAGGATCGAACCGTTTCTTCTGACTCTTTTCAAATTTGATAAATGTTGGTTGATCATATATTTCATTATAGTTCTATGATTCAGAGTATCCTTTCCTATTTGATCCCTTTGAATTCCATATTCGAAGTTGCAATCGGATCGATTCATTAAAAAAATTGATTCAATACATTTCTTATGTATCCATAGGTACTATATTGGATTTGAATTAGATTTCGGATCAATTTATATTGATTGACTACCTCCATTATGTTGTTGTTAGCAAATACCACTATTTTTTGTTTTGGATCTTCCAAATCATTCCCGCAGTAGATTCGGGACCTTTTTTTTCTGATCCTTCGAGAAAAAGATTCATTCTCATAAAAATATGAGCTATAACCAATAAAGATATCTTTTTTTGATTCATCCCTGACCTCATTCAAGAATTATTTTTTATCCAATCTGTATGAATCAATAGAAAAGGCAAATCCCTTATGATACACCAGATCCGGCTCAATTATTGATAGAGTGAATAGATCTGTCATTTCTTGAAATCTGTCTTTTGATTCAAAATCATGGTGTAACGTGTATCCTCCCTCCCCTATTCCGATCATGGAATAGATGAAATAAATTAAAAAATGGATTTTTGTTCAAGAATGAAATCTTATTGGAACTCTCCATATCCGGTTCATCCTTCTGAACCCTATCACACCTCGGATTTGGTGAAATAGGATGAATTAAGACAGTATTTTGTAAAATACTTAATTATCTTGAATATATTAACCAGTTCTTTATTTTCTGATCGCCTAGAAGGGACAAAAGAAAGATCTTGTTGTTTCTTCAACAATTTCTGATCTCTAGTGGACCTCTCAGTAAACCTAATAGAGGCAAATGAGTACTTCCATCTGCTGTCCTCAAACACAGCTATCTGAATAGATGGACTTCTCAATTTATAATGAAGTTAGATGGTGTGATATAATACTGTAAACACAATGATGTTACATTTTCTGTTTACTTATAGCTTAAACTTCTAGTATGTTTGCAGAACTCCTAGTTTAAATCGAATTGGTGTTTTTTTTTAATTGAAATTCTATGTTCTTGATGTTATCTGGTAAAAAAGATGAAATTGTAAGTTCAAAACGTATGTTGCTTAATTTATATATCTAAAATTTGAGATGATGATATTTTATATAATATGCATATAGTAATGCATGTCAATGTTTGTATATGATGCAATCCGTGATATATACTAGTGCAACTTATGGCTGAACATTTCATTGAAAATTTATTTTCGTTAAAATTCATGTTATTAAATACAAAAATTGGTGCATATTGTTGCAATATGTAGTGCAACTATAAGGATAATTAGTCTGCATAATGTAAGATACTATCACATCTTTGTAATGGTGTACTATTATACTAACCAACAATGCAAATTGTAGAATCATGTAATGCAAATATATAGTATTAACAAATCAAAAAATATAATATCTAAAAATCTATACTCACATATACTGCAATTCAAACATCAAAATATGTCCTTTAAAAACTTATGATTAATAATTTGTAATAAAAGGTTATATTTAAATCAGTAAATCCAAAAAATAATAATAATAAAAATAACATACGATGATTAATATTCAAATGTACTACTATATTAAAAATAATCAAACGAACACACTCAATAAAACAATATATATTTATCAAACATCTTTCGAACTGGATGCCCGAACTTTGTCACAATTTCTTGAATCATGGTGTGCCATCTGCTTGCAATTGCCACATCTTCTCTTCGGCTTGCTTGCTTTTAATATCGCATTCTCCTTTTTAGATTTAATCATGCTCCCATTTCACTTGGTTTTAACTGGATCGGGAAGGTGCACCTCCACCATGTCAGGTACAGTAGCTCCATAATACCTCTCGAATATGCTATGTTTTCTAGCGTACAATGTCAAGCTCGGTATCCGGCTTTCGTACTTATCTGGTACATATATATGACTTTCATTTGACGAATTATAATCGTTATTACCTTCATAACAATGAACAACAACTAATATTAACACTGAGAATTATATGAATCGTTCCAAACAAAAAATATGCATTATATTTTCACAATCGTAGCAAACTTATATTACAGGTGTATTTCGAATTTATATATAATGCAAATTATATTATTACAATACTGCATCTGTAATAAAAAAACAGAGTATGATTTATGAATAATGCAATTACACATCTAAAAACATAGTCAAACTTCTATTTCAATTGCTATTCCGACTTTTCCAAAAGAACCCAATACAAACAAAAAATAAAATAGATTACATGTAAAATCACATAATATACAATAAAAAATGATGCACATATATATTCATTAATACAATATATAAAACCCATTAAATATATTCATAAATATTACTGTCTATTAACATTATATTATTTTAGATTCTAAAACATGTATGAAGATATAACACGCGTTGCAATTGATTTGGAATAACACTGAACTTAAACATAAATTTACAGGCATAAAAAAAAAATATATATTATATATATATATATATATATACGTATACGATGCAATATTGATACATTATAGTGCAAGAACATGTAATACGACAGTGCAATTTATTCTCGTTATATTATTTAGTCAGAAAAATACCTTGACTTCCTTCTTCCATTATGATCGTCGACTTCACTTCTCTGTCTCCCAGGAACACTAATTTCGACGAAACTAGGTATGATTCTGAAATCACGTCCTCATCATTCAATTCTCCTAATTAAAATATCAAATCATGTAACTGTTATTCCTATTATGATTCATGATTATTCAGTTATGGAAAATATCTATCGATTCCCTAAATAAACGCCTCCACTACATCTAATGGATTGTACGCCTATTCTCTCTCATACCGACAATTACTAATTTAGCCTTTTGATCAATTTTATAACCATAAATTAATGTTTAAAAATCCAAAAATTACCATTTAATATCAATCGTTGGATCATAAATATGGATGGTCATGATTCCTTCCTATTTCCTACTTTAAAACCACTTTCTATATGATTTACATCCTATATATATGTGTGTGTGTGTGTGTGTGTGTGGATGGTTTGGTTTCAGGTAAAAAATGTTCAATTGGTATAAAATAGGAAATGATCCTCACCATAGATTATACTTCATCCAACGGTTGATATACAATCCATCAAAAACGTGATTTTAACAATTAGACGCGTTGCACCGTTTAATAACAATGCAATAAGGGTAATATCGTCAAACTGCATTTGGCGGTTTATAGCATTAATTTGAAAAATCATTTCTCACCTTTAATTACGGTAACTGACATGGTAAGTTACCAAGTATCACGCAACCACCAAAAATCTTCTTCTCTCACCAAGAAGGTTAGGGCGACATACGGCGACCGACGACGAAGACGATGACTTCAAAACTCCATCCAGACCGAGTGAAGTAACGATGCAAGTTGGCCGTAAAAGAAGTGCTACTTCACGAAGAAGAATCATTACAAGCGATGAAGGTTAGTAGATTCTATATCTATCTATCTGATAAACAAAACAGTAGGAACCATGTATGTTAGAAGTAAAGATTAGGGCTTTTCTATTAAATGGCCAATAAAATCAATTTTCGATCTTAACTGAGTATGTGTTTATGCTATGATTTTGATTTTTCTATTTGAGTTATGGGCTGTAAAAAAAACCAAACACAAGTAACTAGGGTTTCTGTTGTGTATTGTTATAATTGGGATGATTTTTTTTGGTTGTTTGATTTGTGTGCATGATGCCACATTAACAATCTGGAATCTCTGGAATATTGATTTCTATGTTGTTTTTGGGTTGTTGCATTCTTCTTTGTTCACATATTCTTATATGTATAATGTGTGTTACTTAAATGGGGATACACATAATCGATAATTTCTTCATGTAGTCTCATAAAAGCTATTCTGATTGCATTATTTAGTATCGTTATATGTTATATGATATTATGATAATTGCATTGTTGTCTTAGTTGATATTTGTGTTGCATGTAGATGATTATTGTGTAAAGGACTTGAAAATTATGTTGCATTGACATATTCTTGTATATGGAATGTATGATATTGTCTAATGCATTGTTATACTTAGCATGATAGATACTGATTCTTCTGGTAACGTTGTCAATAATGCAGTTATATTTCAAATCTGATGCATAATATTATATATTGACAATGCAATTAATATACAATTATGTTATTTCATAGTATGAAATCTATTATTATAACAACAATGGTTGATTTAAAAAAAAATTATTTCCACAGAGAGGATGAAGGCGCGACACGACATCGTTTCAAGACAAAATAAAGAGAGTACACGTGATAGGCATGCTATGATGGTGGCGCCGGTTAGTAAAAAAAAAGAGTTAAGACTTCAGTTGAAGACACAACCAAAAACATAAGGATGCTACAGAATTGAGTTTTGTTGATGAAGATAACTTTGACGTTGTGGTTGAAGTTTTAGATTGGGTTGATACATCTAACAACACAGATTGCAGGATCTATCTAATGCGCCATATGGAGACTTACATGGGATATTCAAAGAAGAAATGGACATGTGGAATGTCTAAGAGGTCAAAGAAACAATTGAAGATGATGAGGGTTCGATATTGTTCATCGATCGTTGGATGGTCTCACAACGAACTCAAGGATGCGAACCTAACTGAAACAAATGAATACTTTCAACTCGTGTCCTCAGATCTAGATGTGAACATAGATGGACTGCTCAAGTTGTCTTGAGCTTTTAAAATTTGATAACATTGTGTAGACAAACTGATGTTAGTCATTCTGTTAACGTTTAGCGTAAATTCTAACTATTAAATAATAACTCGTATTAGGCTTTTTTTTTTGCATCTTGTTGCATAGTAGCAATATGTTTTGATTGGGATTTGGGAAAAATGAAGTATTTCTTTCGAATCGAATGTTGATTACACAATATATCTACTGGTTCATATAATGCAGTGAATTATATTATTTTTTCAGTAATGCATTATTTTTAATATGTTAATACATTTGCTTTAACTATCTAGTGCATAATATTAATACACATTTAGTAATATACCAATAACACAACAATGCATTATTCTACATTAATATAACTTATCATTGTCAAGACATTGTTTGTTTATGTCTTGTTAATCGATCAAATGTTATTATACACAATAACATAACATTTCTTTCATTGTCAATGTTTTATGTTAACATATAATGCATAATGTTATGAAATATTATGAAAATACACATACATATATAATTCAACTGTAACATAATCATTTGTACGTACATATACAAATATGGTGAGTATTATGTAATACTTATAAACGAATCAATGAACACCAACTAGTATTAACATAATCATTTAGTTTGATGAAGTATAATCATCAATATCTTCATATACAATGAACACCAACTAGTATCAACACTGCTATTCAAAAAACCATAATCCAAAAAAGGTCTATTTTACACTTCAAAAATACATAACAAATAAGAAAATATAAATGCATTCAGGTCATGTACATAGTGCAACTGTATGTTTATTATGATGCACTCGAGCGTATAAAAGTAATTCAACTCCACATATTACAATTGCATTGCATTTATTTGTTTAAACAATGCATAATGTGCATTACATTAATACATTATATTATATAATATAATGCATAAACTACTTTATAGATGACTACACGTTATTACTGTAACATTGAAGTGCCAATATAACAGAACATAATAAGGATATAAAAAAAAAGGTTTCACAAGGGTATAACATACTAAACAGTATAATGGAATATGCAAATTAAACAAAATCACGTTGCGCGCCATATTATACATAAGTTTAAACATGATTTGGTATTAAAACTGTGTTTACATACAATGTCGAAATCACCGCGCACTGATAAAACATGTAAATGTATATACGGTGCAACTACTATCCATTATAATGCAAAAAACTTTTATATGACAATTCAATTAAATCTGATATAAATATTTATTGCATACACATACCTTGATTTCATCTATCATGTTCGTCTACTTCAGTTCTTAAACTTCTAGAAAGGCATTAATATTTGATTAAACTTCTTTCAATTCT
Source organism: Leonotis leonurus (assembly GCA_026898415.1). Classification (NCBI taxonomy): domain Eukaryota; kingdom Viridiplantae; phylum Streptophyta; class Magnoliopsida; order Lamiales; family Lamiaceae; genus Leonotis; species Leonotis leonurus. Next base: position 343,334 of record JAPKLX010000100.1, on the reverse strand, counting down.
CGTAGAAAGTTCTCACCATTCAATTTTGATCTTAAATTATCTAATCTCATAATTATGGAAATTGAAAATATTATTATTATGCATCTTCGGCAGTTATGAAAACATCAATTTAAATTCCTGATTTATCTCAAATCATGCAATTGATGATTGATTCGGTCATTCTCTATCTTGGCGAAATTTACTTATTTAACCTTAAGATCTTATTTCTGTAATATTTTATTGAATTAAAAAATGAAAATTAATGCTAAAAATTGTACCGTTAAATCTTAGATTTTAATGGCTAAGATTATTTCTTATTTCCTACAAAAAAACCCACTTTCTATATGATCTACATATTATATATATATATATATATATATATAGGATGTAGTTCATATAAAAAGTGACATTTGGGTATAAAATAGGAAGTGATCTCAGCCCTTCATTTTTTTGATCTAACGATTGAGATCTTTTAGGAGTTTTCGGTTATTTTGGATTAAAAGTAATCCATATATATTACTAAAAGGATATTTCAGTAATTTGCCGAATATTATCAGTTGGGTGGTTATGGAAATACACGTTTTTTATGGAGGAGAGAGATAGTTAATTATATCTTTCCATAACTGTTGATTTAAGAGAGGTGTAGGGTTTTGTTCAGTTACAAGCATTGATGCGTGATTATATATTGTTGGAGTGACGAAGAGTTGCAGCAGAAATTTCCAATGGATCAAGGTTGTGAAGGTAAGTGAATGTACACTAATGATTGTGGTACATAATTGAAATTTCCAACATGTAAGTATACGCATTTGAATAAACAATCATGTTGAAGATCTCTTTAAACTGAATTCATGATACATAATAATTTTATCAATAATTGTCAGTTGTTGCGTTTTCTTTGTTATATATCTATGTTTACAGTACATATAAGTTACGTTTGTATGTACTTAATATTTATGCAAATAGTATTTGTTAGTAGTTGCATTGTTTTTTAATGGATTTGCAAATATGTAGCAGTAGAACAATGAATTAGTTGCATTATAGTTTCAAAATAACTGCATTGTTTTGTTCAGTAACTAACATCAATTCCAATTTTACACGATTGCATTATAACAAATATTATATTGCATTATAACATACCATAAGTTGCATTGTAATATATATATAAGCATGACTGTCAAGGTGTGATATAGTTGTGTATGTTTCGTTATGATAATTTTCATTTACAGTGATTGTATTATTTGCTTTTATTTGTACATGTAGGTATTGAAGAATTTAGTGTCTCAAATGATAGTCATACGTACATACCTGAGTGTGACTCGTGTATCAAACCCAAAGTAGCTCAAATTTTCAGCAAATTAGATGATGGAATTGAGTTCTACAAGAAATATGTTGCAGTTTGTGGGTTTGATACTCGTCAAGGCACAGTCACAAAACATAAAGATGGTACTGTATTGTCACGTTATGTTTTGTGCAATAGAGAGGGTCTGAAGAATGTTGATCGATTGGACGAACAAGATAGGAAGAGGAGGAGATTATGTAGTCGTACAAATTGCAAGGCTAGAATTATATTTATCCTAAATGGTTCAGATGGTTGTCGCGTAAAATCTTTTGTGGAGGCTCATAATCACGACCTTACAAGTACAAAATATAGAAGATTTATGAAGTTCAATAGAAATTTAGATATCGGGCATAAGAATTTTATTCTAAATTGTTCAATGGTTAATATTGGTCCTGTGAGGTCGTTCCGTCTTTTTAGGGAGCTAGTTGGCAATTACGAAGACGTTGGATGCAATTTATCAGATTTTAAAAACTTCAATCGTGATCTGCGTGCATTCGTTGTCGGTGTTGATGCTCAGATTATATTGGACAAATTGCATAAGCAACGAGAGGTTTATCCCAGTTTCACTTTTGAGTATTCTGTAGATGGGTCAGACAAGTTAGCAAGCCTATTTTGGTCAAATGAGCACTCTAAAGGCAACTACAGAGCATTCGGTGATGTTGTTTCATTCGACGCAACGTATTGCACGAACAAGTAAGTAATTAATGGTTAAAGATGTAGTACATATTTGCATAACACTTATAAACTACTTTGCATTACTTACTAATATAATTTGCATTGTAATTGTAAATTTTTAGGTACAACATGATATTTGCACCATTCACCGGTAAAGACAATCATGGGAAGTGTGTGACATTTGCAGCTGCACTACTTACATCCGAAGATGTAGATTCATATGCGTGGGTATTTCAGAAGTTCAAAGAATGCATGCGAAGCATCCCCCTTATATTGATTACGGATCAAGATCCTGCCATGAAGATAGCAGTTGGACGTGTACTACCTGATACTATTCATCGATTTTGCATGTGGCACATTATGTGCAAGGTTGTGGATAAGATTCCCAAGTCTTTGAAAGAAAACGAAGACTTCACTAGCAAGTTTAATGATATTGTTTGGACCGAACATATGGAACCGACAGAATTCGAAGTTCTTTGGCATGCAATTATGGATGAATTTGGGCTTACTGGTGATTCGTGGTTTAAACATATGTTTGAAATACGCAAGCATTGGATTCCAGCGTATTTCAGGGATATATCAATGAGTGGGTTGTTCCGAACGACATCGATGTCAGAGAGTGAGAACAACTTCTTCCGTAAGTACTTGAATAAATGATCTAATCTCGTTGAGTTCTTCATGCATTACGGCACGACAATTGATGCACAACGCTTTGCGCATGATCAGTTGAGTAGTTTGGACAAATTGTCATTCCCAGAGTGTAAATCAGGTTGGGATCTTGAGAAACACGCAGCTGCAGTGTATACACATAAGATTTTTTATGACATGCAGACAAATTATGTTCTCGATCAATTCTTGTTCCATACGCAACATTATTACTACATCGGGTGGTAATATACACGAGGTGGATGATCATAAGTATGGAACATTTCATGTTCACGATGAACAAAGCAAGTCAACCAGTTGTTCGTGCAAACGGTTTGTCCGGCGTGGTGTGCTATGTCGTCATGTCTTGGTTGTTCTGAAGAATATGATGATTAATAACATTCCTGATGAATACATTGTGCGGCGTTGGACTAAATATACACGCGTTCAGCAAAATCAAAACTCCACATTTTCAAGTGGAGTCAAAAGTGGTAATGGGTCTGTGTTGAAGAACATTTTTTCAGATTTCTACTCCACTATTGGTCATATTCATGGTTCAGAATCTATATTGGACGAATTTGCTCAAGACATGCGGATGCTCAAGGAAAAGTATGAGGGCAGGACACCAACTTCGACACTATATGCTAGTAAGCAGAGCATATTTCAGAAATATTATGGTACTACTGTACCTAATATGGTTGACGTACATCCGCCCGATCCTGTCAAAACTAAAGGAAGTGGAAGCAGAATAAAATCAAGGAAGGAGAAGGCATTTTTAAAAGCAAGTAAACCCAAGAGAAGATGTGGTAATTGCAAGCAAATGGCGCACCACGACTCTAGGAATTGTGATAAAGTGCGTGATTCTATACCGAAAGACGTATGACATTATCTACATGTTTCAACTTTTTTTGATAGGAGTGTCGCATTATGTTTTGATTGTCTTTGATTATAAATTACTGTAACATTTTTGTTCAGGAATGATGAATTATTTTGGCATTATGGATATATATGTTTAAATAAGTATAATTATTATAATGTTATTTGCGTCACGTAAAAAAATTGAATAGCATGGTGTAGTTTAAGTTATTGCTTTGTATTTCACAAAAAATTGAACTCATTAACCTGCAAGCTAATTTATTTTCTTTACTTGCATTTGTATTATGGTAAAAATGACATGTGATTATAACATTTTCTCAGATTCGTTAGACGTTTTAATGTTGCATCATTATATAAGTGAAATTGCATTACATATATGATAACTTTTTGAATTAGATTTGTTCAAAGTAATTTTTGTTGTAAATTAATCGTCGGAGATATGAATGTTTTTCTTTTTTTGGATGTAATTTAACATTATCACATAATTAAATTTGTATTACTTATACAGATATGTTTGCAACAAAATTAACATAAAAAATCATACAAAATATAATAATTTAGTGCGTGCATAATTTGTAATGAACGATACAACCCCAATTTAATATGCCATTTATATGGAAACACAAAATCATCCAATGCCATAACAAATAGATCATTAAAAACATACCAAAGTATAGTCTGCAAAATATATGATAACCACATGCAAGCTACTCGTCCATAGTAGAACAATCACCTAAAATATGCTTTTAAGTCAAATAACACGACATAAATCTCAATCACAGATTTAGCTGTTCATCTATATTAATATTTGATGACTTCGTCAGTGAAGTAAAATGCTCGGTTGCCTCATTTATGTTCACATCTTTCAGGATATTATGCGACCATCCCGTAATTTTTGCACAATAGCGCACTCTCATCAACGGCAGTTGTTTTTTGGACCTCTTTGAAAGTCCGCATGTCCACTTTTTCTTTGAAATGCCCATGTAAGTTTTCATGTGTCGCATCATATAAATCCCACTATCGATTCTGTTAGTTGTGTCTGCCCAATCAACAACTTCAACAGTTACTTCGAAGTCTCCTTTATTGATGAATCTATCCACCTTCTCACACTCCGCAACAAAGAAGTAAAACAATTTTATCTGCAATATTGAATATATCATAATGCAACCATTTCTTCAAGAAAAAAATAATTGAAATAGGAATAAATAGCATAATATAATAAACAAGTTTAAAATATGTTAAGTTAATACCAGTTTTTCAGGCACGCCACCATAACATTTAAGTGTCTTTCCCAACGCAGACAATACAGTTGTCAATAATTGATATACATCTTTTTACCGGATCTATGCATATAAGGTAGTAGTGCTCATCATGTAGTACGGGGAATATGAACTGCATCAAATAATATAAATAAATTAATTCATATAATAACATAAAATGTGATGACATTGCATTATTGCATAGTAGTAACTGCATTACTCAAATATATAATATTGCACATGATTTATATTATATACGTTTACCAGATCTATCTTCTCAATAGTGGCTATGCCATACTTCACCGGTTCATTGTTGACAATTTTAGCAAATTTCTCCTCAATCTTGTCTTCGTCCAAATCCGGTTGTGGCAAAGTAATACATTTGATCTAAATGAAATAATGTATAACGAATTGCATATAAAAATAAATACACTGGATACACTATCAAATGCAATACGTAATTTATTGGTAAATTATATGCTTACACATGGAACAGTGATGAAGAAGAATCGAAGTGGAGATTCACTCGAACGGATTGTTTCCGTACGATTTAGCATGACATTTCATGCATCAATTATTGTAGTATCTACCATCACACCATTTGGACAGTGATCCAAGCGCACTTCTCTTCAACGCAATATCCTCAAACAGAAAAAGTTCAATATCCCTGGGATGCAACAGTCAATCAATTAAATTTTAAGTATCCCAAAAAATAAAGTTTTACTAAAGAATGAATGTTTATGAATAGTTCGTTATTGTAACTTACTGTTCAGCTGCATTGCTTTTCATTGCAAAAAGTGCAAGAGCCTTCTCATTCTTGTTCAATTTGGCCCTTGCATCTATTTTTCGATCTACAAATGGAGATGCAAACTCAACAGCCACTTTCATCTAGGTTTTGTCTCGGCTTGAACGTTTTGATAATTCATCTATTTTTCCTTTGCCCTACATTTTTTTAAACACACGATGAGATTGGGCAGACTTACTCACATATATAAATAGGTTGTTTAACAATAAAAATAAAAAATATAACGCATACCTTGTCCACAGGTTCAATTGTTTTTGTTGGTATGTCAACCCCTTCCACACACTGATCAGTTTGATGTACCATCTGCATTAACAATCATCATGCAGATGTGTATATATTCAATTTGTCAAAATAGAACATGAAACAAAAAATAGAAAAAAAAAAACGTAATATACATCCTATCGTGTAGCATCATTTCCCATCACCATGTCACAATGAGCATTTACGTTACGAAAACAATGATGAATTGTTCTATCAACAGTTTCATCATCGAAGTCCTAGTACAAATAAAACATGTGAAACGAATCATATTATTTTACATCAATAAATGTCACAAATTATCATTATGTATAGTATATGCATTATAACGTAATACTAATTTGCATGCTTATTACTATATTGATGCATTGTAAATGTTAAAAATGATAAAACCTCATGAATATCAGCCATCAGTGTGTTATCCTCATTTCCACCAATTGTATGGGTCTACAAACACAAACCATATAGTGAACATCATTATTATATCAACACATATGAACAAAAAATCAAAATATACTAAATAATATTACCGAATCAACCACATTTTCAACTGTTGCAATGTTTGTTTCCTCTTGATGTACACTTATATGGTCATCACACTGTCACAATAAATATTACAAAATCAGTATTATTAAATTAATACAGTATTGCAGTGTAAATAACAAAACAGTTACCTTTGCAACACCAACAGTGTCAGGATCATTTTGTACATTATCGCTGAAAATTTGCGTAAAACCAATGTTGAAGTTTGGAAGATCGTCTGTACGCTTCAAAAAATCTGATATTGTGGTAGAGGCCTGCATTATGTCATCTATATCCTTCAACACAGCCGGATTGGCCCAGAATGCATCAAGCTCTGCTTGTGTTGATGTTTCTGGTGGCATATTAGACTCAGTTGCCGACGTTGCATTTTCATTTCCACGGATAACTATCCGTGCACTCTCAACTGATTTCCTAAACATCGCATGCCCCACAAACTCATTCGGTGTAGATTCAATCATCTTCACAAGTTCAATTAAATCTAACGAAATTCGTCTCGATGTCGACACAATCTTTTCCGCATATGTATTGATCACCATATCAGAACTCATTCCAATTTGCGAGCTGTCTTTATCCCCATTAGTAGGAATTGCATCACATCCTAAGCCAATGATGTTTATCTGTTCACAAATTCTTCCATCACCAAATCCACCTATACGTGTTTCAGCTAATTGTCTTGCCTTTAGTAGCTTGTGATTCCAATTGGATATGAGTGGGAAGTTTCGGCCGACAGCCCGGTTCAAAATCTGAACTTTGTCAACATAAAAGACCTGCAATAAATAAATATATTAGTAAACCAGCTATCCATAAACAAATGATAATAATTGCATAGATATAGTAATCAAATTATGACATACCATTAGAAATAACGCTGGTCCAACGAATGGTTTTGAGATGTCTTTCGTCCACGTCATCTTACTACTAACAAGACACCGTAATAAGTATTCACACCAATTCCATCCTCTAACTGTATTTATATCTCTAATGCAATTCATGATAGATGGTGTTAGGTATCCAGCACTGCCATTAATAAAAAGACACGACACCACAAGCAGAATAAAGTTCCTTTTAAACCAATCACCGGCGTCTGAGTTTCCTTCTATCAACAAATCAACCAAATGCTTTGGTAAAACTTTGCCTCGCTTTACGTTAATGAATAAAGCATACCAATCATCCAGCATCGATTTACCATCTCCACCTTCGTCTTCCTCGATGATTTTATCACCCTTTGGAAATCCAAAAATACTGTATACATCACCTTCATCAATATGTATCCTCCGGTTATTACCAATTACTAGCTCACAACTTTTGTAATCAAAACTGCTCACAACATAATGAGCAAGTTTTGATGGGACCTCCTTGATATTCAGATCCAGCAGATACCCAAAACCTAAGCTTCTAACAGTTTCCTTATGTCTGTCATTCATACGTTGTACACAGTTGAACAACGAAGCTGGACTGGTTCTACATACTATATTTGGGAAGTTTGAATCATTGTCCTCAACGTATTCAACATCATCGATTGCTGGAACTTCCTTATGTCGTTTGTTTGATGTTGTGGCCGAATTCTTATCAATATTTCTTTTACGGCCAGCCATACTAACAGGTGGTTCATGACTTGGTCGGTCGTGCTTAGTTTTCATCCTTTCTGTAAGATAGTAAATTCAACAATATTTATTATGTTGAATATATTAAGTTTAACAAAAACTAATTAACAAAAAATATTTACAAGCCAATACATAAACAAACGCAAAGAATGATAATTAATGATGCAAAATTAATTGTTACACAATGTAGTCACTACATACTGATACGATTTTATGAATATATAAAATCTACCAAAATGCAATGTCATACTCAAAAGTGTTTGTATGCAAAAAGTAATTATTTACGATGCAAACATCATAATTAGACATTATTAATATACAATTAAATAGACAATTCAGAATGTGCAATCATTAGTATATATTGATGCAAATTATAAAATAATATATTGCAATTATAAAATTCAGAAACATCAACCATTGTTAAAATTGTAACACAAACGTATGGTCCATAGTTCGTTAACTTTTGGTAAACAATCTACCAGCTGCAATGCTAACTTCTATTTGTTTTATATGCAAAATATGACTGTTTATGATGCAAAGATAATAATTAGAAATCGTTAATATACGCTTAAGTAGACATTTCAGAATGTTCAATCCCTAATATCTTGAATGCAACTAATAAAATAGTATGGTGCACAATTTAGCTTCAGAAATATCAACCATTGTTAATAGCGTAACACAAACGTATTGTCCATATTTCATTAACATTTTGTTATACAGTCTACTAAATGCAATGCAATACTCTAGGTGATTATATGCAAAATAAGATTGTTTATGATGCAAACAGAATAATTAGAAAGAATTACTATACAACTACGTAGACCTTTCATAATGTGTTGTCATCAGTATCGTCATTGCAACTTATAAACTAGTACAATGCAAATGGAAAAAATAGTACGAATCAACCATTCTTAATTTCGTAACACAAACATTCGGTCATTAAACGAGATCAATTGGTGTATTTCAAATGAAGCAGCAGCATTATGCAATATATACCCAATTTTGATGCAAAAATATTAAGGTTCACACATATTACCAAAACAAAACTAGTATAATTACATATAAACACAATGCATTATATGATCAAATGTGATGCAAGTTGAGACATAAACGGACCTAGAAAACTTTAATGCTTGTTAAATACAGTTGCCTCCCACCATAACATTCATAACATTCCCACCACAAGAATACCCACTTCCATTTGGAAATAAATTCAAATGAGGAAAAATAGAATACGGTGAAACATCGCAGGAGAAGTAAATAAGAACATTGAATATGCAATTCGTTGACTAAACCATCTAGTGGTAACATTCAAAATATAATGCAACAAGTAAAACATCAATATACCAAATTCACAAAACAATTTTTTTTTTAAAAAAACACTAATGTTTATTGTTGTGGGGGAAAACAAATCAGTTATTAATATATGAGAACAAATTAACACACTCGAATTTCGTCAATCAGCAAAACAATTTTCACCTTCGTCATTTTTGATTAGTCGCCTTCGTGAAATTGCAGTCGACATTGTTCGCTTTTGCACCACTGGTGCTTCCTCCAACTGCAATTCCTGAAAATCATCTTCTTCTCCAGTGCGTTGCAACAATCTTGTAGACCTCCGGCGTGATGATGAAGCCATCTTGTTCGAACACAAGTGGTGGTTTTCGTTTTTAGGGCAGATGATTGGGTGGAAGTAGTATTTGGGAAGTTGTTGTTTATGGCGTGAACAATGGGATTTTAAAATCAGTTTCCAGAAATAAAAACTGCAATGAATTTTTTCTCCCTCAAATACCCTTTTGCATTGTGAAATGCAATGCAAATTCAGTTTTTAAAAAAAATCAGGATGAAATCTGGACCATTGGATCTTATGAGATGTGTGGTTTGGATTACTTCCTATTTTATACCCAAAAACTCACTTTTTACCTGAACACACCCCTATGTATATATATATATATGGTTGGATCAAATAGAAAAATAAAAACTAATCTTAAGTGTTAACTAAAATTTATTATAATATGTTGATTATCATATGATATATAATGAATGGTTTTGATCTAAATTTAATTTATTTGCAAATGTATTTCGATAAAATATAAAAGGCAATGTAGTAAATTTAGATTATTTCATCTTGAGATAAATGCTAAAATACTCATTTTGATAAGTAAAAAATAAAAAATAACCACTTAAAAATAAAAGATAAAAAATACTCACTTTTTACAATAGCATGAAATTGATCATGTGCTCATGTTATTTAAATTCAAAATAACATGAGCATATGATGAAAATTCATCATGTTATTGTAAAATTGAGTATTTCTTTATCTTTTATTTTTAAGTGGGTATTTTTTATCTTTATTTTATGAAAGTGGGTAATTTTACCTATTGCCCCTTTCATCTTTATTTAAATCTTGCAGATAATATTTGTGGTTGATATGTCATATTACTTAATTTTATTTTATTATATCATTTTTACTATTTTACATTAAACAAATATTAAATTATAACATAATTAATAATCATAATCATAAAGTGAGAATTAATAATAACTTTAAAAATAATCACAATAGAAATATATTATGCATGAGAGATAAATGAATAAAAATATTAAAAAGGGAAGTCCGCTCAAAGAATATTACATACAAGAGAGAAATAACTAAAAATAACTTTTTTAGTAATTTATAATATTTATTGGATGAATTAAATAATACTCCATCCGTCCACCAAATTTCTTTCCACTTTGTCATTTTAGTCTGTCCACCAAGTTTCTTCCTACTTTTTTTTTCAATTTTTGGCAACACCTTCTCCACACACTACACTTTAATGTGAGTTACATTATCCACTCACAATACATTACACATGATCTAACTTTTTATGAGTCTCATTCTTCACTCACTACACTTTACCTTGATTTTACCCTTTACCAACCAAAGTCAACCCATTTTATTAAAACTCGTGCCGGGTCAAAATGGGAAGAACATTGGTGGACGGAGAGAGTAATAAACAATCTAATTGAATTGAGAATAAAAACTTATCACAATAACAATATATAGTTAAGTTAAATTTTTAATATATATTGAATGTATTAAAATCTATATAATGTATATTGAATGTATTAAAATCTATATAATGTATATTGAATGTATTAAAATCTATATATTGCAACATGGAATGAAAAAATCGTTAAATATGAAAAAATTATATTAGAGGAGAAAAATTAAATAAATATTACTATGTGTCATTTATGGAATGAAGAAACCATTAATTAAACATTTATGTGTGTCATTTATGAAATGAATAAATCGTCAAATATGAACCAAAAATATTGAAGAAATTTAGGAATAACATATGAATAATAATTAATTAAATATTATGATCGATTGAACTTATATAAATCAAGAAATTGTAAAAAAGAACAAAAATATTGACTTACCGAAATAAAGAAATCATGTGTAATACAAAAATTATGATGATTGATTACTATATAAAATATAATTAAATCATATTAATTAAATTACCATATATAATAAGAAGGCTTGTGGTGATCCCACGTAAGCCTTGGATTAAGGAGAAACATCCGATATGTATTCCTTTAAATTATATAGATGGAGAAACATCCGATATGTATTCCTTTAAATTATATAGATTACGAGTATAATTATAATAACATAATTATATTTATAATCTTTAAAATATAAAATAGTTAAATAAATTATAATCATAATCAAAATAAATCGACTAAAATTGAATACTAAATAATATACACAAACAAGTTAACATTTGAACCTTCTTTTATATATACACTGATACACATAATAATTTTAGGCTATGTTTAGTATCTATGATACGATGCTTATTTTAAGATGATTGTTATATAATTATGATAATTATAGAACAATTATCTTAAAATGAGTACCGTGTAATTGATGAAACATAGCCTTATAGTGATCTGTATTTCGAGACCCCAATTTTTCAAAGTGCCATCCGACCGCTCATTCTTCACAGGCCAAGAACGCCTCTTTTAGTTAAATAATGATAGAAATTCAATAAGCGTCTACTTATGTACAAAAATCAGTATAAATATGATGGTATTAATTAATACTCCGGGATTTATACTAGAAAATTATATACATAGTATTTGTTTTACTTATTATAACTCTTTATTTATTTTTTAAATAAAATTAATAATGTACAATTATTTATACTTCTATAACCCCAGTTTAATATTTTAATATTAATACATTCCCAACTTTCTATAGCCCATTTTACTTTTCATAGCCTTTTTAACTATTTTTAAATGAAAAAAAATGTATGAATAAATATTATTCATATATTTCATATCATTCATATAATTAAATTTAAGTTGAAGGATAATTATGGTATATACATTCAAAATAATTAGAATTTAAATATTTTTATATTGATAACTATTATTTGTCTTTCACAATCTTGTTTGGTTATTTTGTATAATTAATATTTATTTTTTTATTTTGAAATTAAATAAGGGACTGTAAAGAGTAAAAACATATAAACAAGCGGACCAAAATTTATTTCAAAATGGACTCAAAGAAATCTTGTTGAAGATGATGCCTTGATAAATCAAGATTCAAAGCCCGTTAAATAATTAGTGCACGGTGTGATGTTAGAGGTTTATAAATTTGGCAGTGTGTGTTATTGTATCGTAATGTTAATATTTTAAAAAAAAATTCATCTTTTAGCTTTGATGTAGACAGATATATGTCTATAAGTTTGTAACATATATTATAACATAGGCAAGAGATCCAGAACTTTGTACAAAATTGCCATTTTTATCTATAATTTCTTTCAATCAAGTCCACATCTAAGCTACACGTGAAAAACTTTCTGGATGAGAATTTGGATTACAAGGGAAATGAAGACCATACGTACCATTGGATTAAGATCATTTAGATTAAGCTTTTTCTTGCATTGAATTAAATGATTATTATTGATTTTCATATATACTAGAACGATACTATCGCCGACCTTTTCCCACAAATCAATCACATCTATCGTCTATCTATTCTTTCAACCTTAACGCCCATGTTGTCACAATCCATGCATAGGAATATCAATCATGTTAACTCGTTCTAATTATTGATTCATTTGAGTTCAAATTAAGTTGAGTTGATTTTTTTTAATTAAAAATTTACAATCCTAAATTTTATGTTTTCAGACTAATTTATTGGGTTAGTCAACTAGAATGTTTATGAAAATAATTTATTTTTATACATATATTAAAGATTTTATATTTATAAAAATAAATATATAAAATATAACAAACAAAATAAGATTTTAAGATACAGTTATAGGTCAAAATTATATTTATTTTTGGAATCAACTGGAGTTTTGGATACCCAATGTTTGTTTCTAAATCAAGGATTTTTTTAACTGTATTATAGTGTTAAATTAAGATCAAAATTATTTTATCAATTATCTGTCCTAGTCAAATAGTAGTTTATATACTCCATCCTTTCTACCTAGAAAATTACGAATTTTAATAATTGTGGTGAGTTTGAGGTGTTTTGTTTGCCTTTTGGCGTGTGAAATGTGCGTTTCACTATCAGTGTGAGCGTATATAATTGTGTGGCTGTAACCGAATATAACAAAGTTTTGAAGTGGTTGGCAGAGCTGTTAAAGTTGTTGGAATGAAATTGGTTAGTAATATCTAGAATCTAGTCTGGATATATGTAGAATAATGAAGAGGAATCCATGCAGACGTTGCATGCTCTATAAATAAGAAATGCACGTAGTTTCTCTCTTAATATATGAAAATTATCTCTTCTCGTATTTCTTTCTTCTCAATCTCTTTCATATTAAATCTTAACAATAATATAGGGAGGAAAGAAAAGGGAAGTTAGGAATAATTAGAATGGCGTTTGGTAGAAAAAACATAAAATGAAGATCTAATTCAATATGGGTAACAAATTAATAGTTATCCTTCACAAAAATCACCTAATTCCAACGGCCTTTCTGATCTTATCTTCCAACTTTCTTAATTCCAAACCCTTTTCAACCAATGTTTGAATCATTTCCATTCTTTCCCAATTTTCCAATTGATTCATGGCTTCACCAAATTTTCCATCTTCTAATTATTTCCAAGCTTCCAATTACTCCACGACCCAATTTTCAATTTTTCAATTCTTCCAATTGTTTCACGACCCAATCATCCAATCTTCAATTTTTCGATGTTGCTTTTGTTGTGCAAGGAGAATTAGAGACACCGAGAACCAGGCAACGCTTCTCACCGTTGTCGACTGACGGTGGTAACATAGACAAAGGCTAGATGTGTGGTTGTATTAGGCGAGACGTCTACTCAGAGGCAGGCTACATAAAGAGGTGATATGATGGCTACTATAGAACAATATTGGCCGAGGCAACAAAATACCCAGAAGCTGATAAGAGATGGAGCTGAAGAATTTTTATGAGGAGAGATAAGTGAACACATATTTGCAGAAGGGAACAAAGAATGTGGATTGGAGATATTTTGGGACATGAGAATAGAGAAAGAGAAAACTTACCCTCATAAAATATAAACCTATCCTCAGTGGATGTTCTAATTACTGAACAAAACAGTGAATTAGTATCGAGTCAACGGCTTAATACAGGCCAACTAGTTTTTCAATAAGACTAGCAAACCACAGATATAACCCAATTAATTTTTTTAAGGTAAAAACAAATTCATTCATCACTGGTTGTCTAGGGATACAAGATCATATAGCCATGGAGGCCAAGAGTCATACCATACTTCCATAGTGTTTATAGATATTCCATGCTTAGCTAACTCATGTGCTGCCCTGTTTGCTTCTCTACGTACATGAGAAACTTTCACTACGCAAATAATCATTTCTTTAATGATGGCTTCCATTAGCTCTGCACACATAATTGAGCTCTCTCCGTTAGTATTTTTCAATCATGCGAATGGAGGTCAAAGAGTCCGAGTATACATCCACATTCTTGATATCATCCTGGATGCAAGAATACCTCCACATTCTTAATATCATCCTGGATACAGTGACATATGCCCAGAGTGATCGTTAAGAGCTCCCCCATTACTACGTTCGGAACTTGAGCTACAACTTTCAACATAGCAAATATGATAGAGCCATTTGTATCTCTTGCTATAACTCCGACTCCGCCTCGTAATCCATCAGTTCCTACTGCATAATCCACATCGAGTCTGATTCTTCCTATTGTTGGTCTTGACCATTTTCTTTCTCCTTTCTTAGGCAACAAGCATTCTAATGTTGCAGCTTGTTGTCTAGCTTCGTGGTATGTGTCGATGTATGTGACACATTCTCCTCTTAACTCCACTATTGTCTCTGTATGTTTGCAAATATCCCTCCAGACTATCCACATTGACTATCCATGTCTCGAAATCTTCTACGCTTAATTCATTTCTCATACTTTCACATATATCTCATATATCTGATTTTTCATAACATTTAAGGTTGCACCAAAAGGGAAATTCACGCCATCTGCACCTCACCTTTTCACAAAACATGAGAGTATGTGGAATAGATCCATAAGAGCTATGGCATTACCCGCACACTCCGTCGACTTATGTGGTGTTCCCGAAGGCATAGGTCTGTTGGTAATGCCTTTTTAAATACTCGCCATGCAAATATTCTAACTCTCGGAGGCAAGTTAAAACTCCATAGATATTTCCACCATGCGGTCATTTTATCTTCAGGCACTAAGCTTGGTGTAATGAAAAAATTTGTGGCCACTAAATATCACGTGTTTACAGAGTATTCTCCCTTTGGTTCGTGGATCAAAATTTTTTCATCCTCAATGTTATCTCCTTTTATCTCCACCTTTAAAGCTTCTTTGACATCAACTGGTAGCAGGTTCGAATATAGTTTCTCTTTGTCCCATTGTTGCCTCTCGTCATGGAGTTTGGCCACTCTCATATCCTCTTTCTCTTCTCCGTTACTCAAAAATCACCACAAAAATGTTGAGTATATGTAACAAATTGTGTGAGGAAATTTTTGTTTTGTTACATTTGCATATCATATGTGAGTATATATTTTCACATTAATCCTCAAAGATTCATATCTAATGTGAGGAAATCATATTTTCCTTACATTATACTATATGTGAGGACCCTAATATGACGAGTCTGTAACGAAATTTATTTCCTCACATGTGATCTTATGTAACGAAATAATAGTTTTTTTTGACGAAAAAATTTGTGGCAAATAATCAGTTTTTTTGTAGTGATATAATTTCCTCACATATGATATGCAAATGTAACAAAATTTATTTTCCTTACACAAATTTTGTTACATATACTCAATTTTTTTGTAGTGAATCAATCCGAGTGAAATTCCGAACACCACTATTGTCACGACCCCAAGACGGGGTTGAGACGTTATAACTTAAATAAATAAGGGTAATTTATGATAGAATAAGTCATGTAAATATTATCAATAATGATCGAAATCACTCTGAGTACCACATTTTCAATGTATGAGGACATTGAAAATGATCTATTCAAATAAACTAACTCTTGAGAAAGACCAAGAGTTAACGAGATCGAAGAATTTTCAAAGTTCAACATAAAGTAAGGTCCAAGCCATATAAGACACAACAAAGTTTACTAACAACAATAAAAATTCAACTTAGAATAATTTGATGTTTGCTTATTGAAAACAAAAGAAATACTAGCTTGAAGGAGGGAACAACCTCGCCAACAACAACCTCCAACACCAGCTCGCCTACACCCACCTCTCAACCTGTGAAAAACATTTGAAAGAAATTTTGGACTGAGTACTAATGTACCCCGTGGGTTTCTTGCCCATTTTTCAGTGAAAAACTAACATAAACATTCATAAAAAGAATATTACATGCCCAACCATATGTCGCAAGGCGTTTTAAAACGAAAGCCCACCCTACGCATATGAAAACATACATTATAATATTTTATCGAGCTCGTTACCTTTCTTGCTCATTCACCGTGTTTCCTTATTGCGACTAGACGGGGAAAACCGAAGTCTTCCGCGAATAATTCCTTTTCGCCAAGACCGGGGAACCTGGCCAAGTTCACCCGATTCGGACTTTCCGTGTACACTACCTTGGCTGGATCCGGCTCAAGGCACAATTGTTAACTTTATCATTGGCAAAGCCAATCAACGGGTACGGTAAAACCGATCCGTCACATTTAGGATACACATGAGCAATACAAAAACTTGGCATGTAAATTCACATTTAATAAAATATTTGGAGCTCACTAGCTCGAAAATATCGTACTGTAAATAGGAAACCCACCTCAATCTTGTGGATCAGTTGAACGGAAAAATGCACGAGTCACTTATCGGCCTGAACGGGACCTACAATATAAGTCTCAACTTAGGAGGCTAATCGTACAAGTCGTCCTTATGTTCTATTCCTACTCCCGAGTTTTTGATAAGAAATATTTATAAGTTATGCCATTAATTATATAACTATATTTTTCATAAATTTTGTAAATAATGCTCGTGATATGCATGATGCTCGTGGACATATAAATGCTTAAAGGGATAACTCCTAACAATTTCCATATATACAACCCATAAAATAAAATTATATCAAATAATTATACAAGAAATTTATGTCACATATCATATACACCTAACATATCCCAATATGATGCAAAATAAACACATAACATAATTTAAAGTAAAGAAAATACAACTCTCATGAACAAGTCTAGGGCAGATTGTGCATGTAAATCAGTAGATTTTGAAAGGTCATAACTATCACCTTACAAATAACTAGAAGCTCTAATTTATCAATCTAGAAAGCTACTGAAGTCTTCTATCATTTAAAAAAACAAGAGTCAAAAATATTAAGTGAGGCAGAAGTTATTCAACGTATACTAAGATCTGCCAAAAACAGGTATCTTACGGGCTGTCATTTTGTAAAATCCTTTAAAAATACTTATACTTGTTTAAAGGTGTTGAAAACTTACAGATATTATAAATACATAGTAAATGACGTTCTGTAAAAATTTCAATCAAAGGCGATTAATAAAATCCTATGAACGGAGATAATTAGTTCAGCTATGTTAGAAAGCATTTCAGATTCGTGCAACGTTTTTGGAGGATTTATTAAAAATATCAAAACAACATATTTTTCCCTAAAACTTGGTATGGTTACTCTCTATATAACTTAATATTCTCAGAAAATTTTAAACATAAATTACACCTTATAAAACCACATGAACTGAGGATACAAAGTGTCACCATTTACAAGGATTTTTACTTCAAACAGTCAACTTCAAGTATTTTTCAAAAATCCCAACAATTATAAAAATAGACGAAAATTTACAGCATTCTCATTCACATAGCACAGTATACACATATAAATTTTCATCTTAAAAGAAGAAATAAATCATGTCGAAACAAGCTTTATAAGTTATCTAAAAACAAGGGCACATGCAATAATTTCAGGTTTTCACATTTGAGAGACCTACTTCACATATTTTTTTTAAATAACAAACGAACTTAGAATAAGCTAAAATTTTGAAATACATAGATTTCATATAGTAAGGTTTCTATATAAAAATTTTCAAAACAAATGGAGAAGTATTACAATACGAAACATGCAGAGACTTATATCGAAAATTCATCGGCAGATTCTAAAATTCTACTTCTTTTCTTTCGTGTTTCTCCTCATAGAACCCTAAAGATTTGAACTTTATCATATAAAAATGTTTAGAAAACATATATAATTCATCCTAAGTCAAGGGAGAAGAGGTATAAGGGTTTTATAGCTCAAACTCAAGAATACAAGTTGGTAAACATGAAATACCTCAAGTTCTATCTAGGGGTGTCTAAACGGTTCGGATCGGATACCCTACCCTAAAATTTCGGGTACCCGTATCCGAAATCTATCAAAATGCATATCCGTTTCCCGAACCCGAATTAGAGTTCGGGTAACCAATACCCTACCGGGTATTTCGGGTTGGGTACCCTAATACCCGAATACCTAATTAAAAAAAAATCTATAATTATGCAATCAATACATCTATTTCACATCACATGTCAATACAAAATTATTGATAAATTATTTTCAACTTCAACCACTAAATAATCTTCATATTGAATCTCAAAATTAAATAAGATACTCCATCCGTCCCACTAAGCTTGACACCTTTTTTTTCGGTACGGTTATTAAGGGGAGTGTATAAAGTAGTGTAAAATGTATAAAGGTGGTAGGGTTCACACCTTTTTGAAGAGATAACTTTTGCTATTTTTGGGATGTGTCAAGTTTAGTGGGATGTCCCAAAAAGGAAAACGTGTCAAGCTTAATGGGACGGATGAAATATATAACAAAGTTCAAGCAAACAATGCAAATTCAAACATCATAATGCACAATTCAAACATCATAATTCAACGTGTCATTACTTAGAGTTTTTATTAGGTAGAGTTTAGTTAGGTTAAGTTATAAATATGACAAAAATATTTAATGTTAATTATAACAAGTATAGTAAAAAATATATATTCAATTTTATAAACGGGTATTCGGGTATATTCGAACGGTATCGGGTAATACCCGAACCCGAAAAATCCAAATTTCTTAATCCCTTACCCGTCCCATATCCGAATAATTCGGGTATTCGGGCACCCAATACCCAATCAGGTACGGGTTTTTTAGGTTTTACCCGATACCCGGTACCCATTTAGACAGCCCTAGTTCTATCACTCTCCTCCTCCAGCTTGGAATAATGGATGATAGAATGTTCTTCTTCTTCCTATCTCAGTAGCTTGGATGGGAAGATGAAGCTTTTAGGTGTGGGTGGAGGATGGAGGTATAGCTTGGTGCTTGGTGAAAGTGATGATTGGGTAGAAGGTGATGGTTTGGTTGAAGCTTTACTTGGAGCTTGAGAGTGCTTCAATGGAGATTGTGGAGGGGGAAGAGAGGTAGTGTGAGGGTTGTAAGAGTGAATGATTGTCTTAAAAATTGTATAAGATATGAAAGAGTGTGGATTTGGGTTGTCTTGCATGGAGGAGATGAAGGTGACGGTTTGGAGTGTGGAAGAAGAAAAAAATTTTTACTTTCCCAACAAATCTCTCTCTCCAATCCTAATTATTAAGCCTAGATGTTTTATTTATATCTTTTATTTATATTTTGTATAAGTGTATTATCATTTCAATTTCTATTGGAACTATCCTACAACCCACATATATAGATGTTTATATATACTATAGTGTGTAATTATATAAACACATGCATGCATACAATCATGTATATATGTATTTGTGTGAGTGTGTTTAAATATATATACATTTATGCATACTCACCATCTATATACATGTTTATATAGTTTTGATTGATAAAATCACATATTTATAATCTAATTTCTTAAGCGTTACAAGTTGAGATAAAATAACATAATAATTCCACATAATAAAATTAAGAACACAATTATTTAATAAAATCATACAAATTATCAAAATTTATGGATGCTAATGCAATGCAATTAAATATTTCTTGTAATAACGTATGAAAATTTTAAACATGAAGTTAAGCAAATATATATATATATATATATATATAAATAAAAATATCCGGGAGAGGAATTTATAACTAAATATCTTCAGCTCGATAATTAGTATTTTTTTTTTTTGAGTTTTTACAACTATGAAGAATAAAGTTGGTTGAAAGAAGAGATTAAAGAAGAAGCTGCAGAAGAAGGAAAGGAATCGAAGGAAGAAGAGAAAAGGAAGTTAGGAAGCATAACAAAAAAGAAGTAAAAAGCGTGTTTTATTGTTTACACGTTTTTATTAGTAAGTTTGTTATGGTTGTTATACACATGGGATAGAGAATTAGTTAGGAAAGTAACTGCCTTCTCTTGCTATATATATATGTGTATGTACAGCTCGATACAATAATGAAAAATTCACTTCTTCCATTCTTCAAATCATGTTCTTCTTTCTCTACTGCATTCCAAAGTTTCTTATGGTATCAAGAGCGAATCCGTTGTAGCTCTCTGATATTTTTTTCTTGACCTCTTCCTCTCCTCTCTCCTTCCTGCCCTTCTTGTTTCTTTCCTTTACATCATGGTGAAAAACAACAATCGAGAGAATGGAACCTTCCAAGAAGACTACGGTTCTCCTCTCTATCTCCATCCAAGCGATAACCCTGGACTTACTCTCGTTTCGGAACTCCTCACGGGTGAAAATTACACAAGTTGGAGTAGATGCATGTCGACTGCGTTAATGGCAAAGAATAAACTCTCTTTCGTGGATGGATCACTAACCAAACCAGATGACAATGATGATTCTTATGGTGCATGGTTGCGCTGCAATAGTATGGTAGTTTCTTGGCTCCGTAGCTCAACCAATGCGGAGATACAATCCAATCTTCTTTACATGGACTCGGCGCACAAGATTTGGAAAGATCTCCATGAACGATTCTCTAAGGGTAATATAGCAAGGCTATTTCAGCTAAAACAACAACTATTTAATTACTCAAGGGCCTTTTGGTGTAAATGAATATTACACCAAACTAAAGGCTGTATGGGAAGAATATATGAATCTTCAACCGGCATCTTGGTATGATTGTGATGAAGGAGGAAAGAAGTGGAACAAATTCCAGCAGCAAGACTTTGTACTGCACTTCTTGATAGGACTAAATGAGTCCTATTGCAATGTCAGATCTCAAATAATACCAAAGGATCCTCTACCTTCCATATCCAAAGTGTTTGCCTTAGTAATTCAAGAAGAGAGGCAAAGAAGCATTGGGGATGTACCTAGTCCACTGGTCTCAAATCAAGGTGCAAGTGAATCAACTAGCATACTTGCAAACAGCACACAAGCTAACTACAAGAACTGTAAGGAAGGGAAGGACAAGTATCTTTGCACGCACTGTGGTCGCAAGAATCACACAGTGGACAAATGCTTTCAGCTTCATGGATACCCCCCAGGTTTTAACAAAGGTAAAAGCAGGTTTAGTGGTGAATTCAGAAACTCTGAAGGTAACACCAGAGGAATGTACAGATCCGTCAACAATGTCAATCAAGATCAGATTGGTGATGCAACATCTAGCTTCTCAAATGAGCAATGTCAACAACTCATTTCTCTCCTGCAAAGTAAACTGCAAGGAAGTACATCATCATCATCAACTCCCACATCTGAAGGACAAACCACGATCCCAGCCTTTAGTGGTAACCTCTACCTTCAAAAGATGTATATTAATACTTATTTTTTTGTCATCCAATACATGGATACTTGACACAGGAGCTACACACCATGTGTGTTGTAGTTCTGATATGTTCAAGAAATCCACTCCTCTCATCAACACCTCAGTGACATTGCCAAATGATCAAAAAATTCTTATTGCTCGATCTGGCATAGTCACTGTAACCCCATCTATAAGTCTTAAAAATGTTCTATATGTACTTGGTTTCTCTTATAATTTGTTTACAGTAAGCTCTCTCATAACAGATCATTCTTCTCAAGTGTTATTCTCATCTACAACTTGTGTGATACAAGAAGTTTCAACGGGGACTCATATTGGGAAGGGTGAAAGAATAGAAAATTTATATGTTCTTGACACTTCATCACATAATAACAGTCTACTAGTTAGTGAAAATACTTGGCATGCCAGACTTGGACATCCATCCATCCACAGAAAAACTTAGGCTCCTTAGCAAACATATTCGTTTTCATTCTTCATGTAATACTCACTGTGACATATGTCCTATAGCTAAACAAAAGAGATTGACTTTTCCACTTTCCCAATCTAGAGCTAGTGCTGTCTTTGATCTTATACATTGTGATGTTTGGGGCTCATTTTCTCCTTGTACTGCCCAAGGGCACAAATATTTCTTGACTATTGTTGATGATAATTCCAGATTTGTATGGATCTATTTGCTCTTATCAAAATCATATGTTGTTTCCACACTTGCTTCTTTCTTTTCTCAAGTTCTCACTCAGTTTAACAAAAGAATTAAAACTATACGTTGTGATAATGGAACTGAGTTCTCTTTACCTACTCTCTTTACTCAATATGGTACTATTGTGCAACACTCATGTGTTGCTACTCCACAAGAAAATACACGAGTTGAACGGAAACACCAACATCTCCTAAACGTAGCTAGAAGTTTGTTTTTCCAGTCCAAAGTTCCTATAGAGTGTTGGGGAGATTGTGTGCTAACTGCTTCATACCTCATCAACCGTACACCCTCTAGTGTCTTAGCTAATAAAGGTCTAACTCCCTATGAGGCCTTATTCCAAAAAAGGCATGTCTATACTCACCTAAAGACCTTTGGCTGTTTATGTTATGCATCTACCCTTACAGCTGGTAGATCAAAATTTGATCCTAGAGCACTTAGATGTGTTTTCCTAGGATATCCATTTGGCATGAAAGGCTACAAAATAATAGATTTAGAAACACACCGTATATTCATCACTAGAGATGTAGTATTTCATGAAAACGTATTCCCTTTCTCCTCTCCTACACTGCCAACCTTTCCTTTACAGTCTACTCCTCACCACCAATCTGATGATTTTTTCATTTATCAACCTCAAACTCATAGCTCTCCTAACCCTACTCAAGAGACTACAGAAAACCCTAGCCCACATAAAATAACAAAATCGGGTAGGATCTCAATGCCTCCACATGCCCTTAATGACTATGTATGTGGATCAGTTGTCTCAACATCTCCATACCCTCTTCACAAATATATCTCCTACTTTAAGTTGTCTTCACCTCATTGTGCTTTCATTACATCTATAACTTAGGTTCATGAACCTCATACATATGCACAGGCTGTTAAGTACCTTGAATGGCAAGAAGCCATGAATAATGAGTTGCAGGCCTTAAAGGCAAATAACACTTGGTTAGTTACACCCTTACCTTCAGGAAAAGGAACAATTGGATGTAAATGGGTATACAAGGTTAAATATCTTGCCAATGGACAAGTTGAACGATATAAGGCTAGGTTAGTTGCAAAGGGTTACACTCAACAAGGAGTAGATTATTTGGATACTTTCTCTCCTATAGCCAAACTAGTTTCTGTCAAGCTTCTCTTAGCAGTAGCTGCTGTAAAGGGGTGGAGTTTGCACCACCTAGACATCAACAATGTCTTTTTATATGGGACACTCAAGGAAGATATCTACATGGATCTCCCACCAGGCCTGCTCAGTCAGGGGGAGTACCACCATCCTCGTTTGGTTTGCAAATTGCAGCGTTCACTCTATGGGCTAAAGCAGGCATCAAGACAATAGTTCCTTACTTTCTCTAGGGTATTAAAAGGTTTTGGACTCTCACAGTGTGCTGGAGACCACTCTCTCTATTATAAGAAAACATCTACTTCTTACTTTGGATTAATTATATATGTTGATGATATTCTAATTGCTACTAATGATGATAACATGATGACTGCATTCAAAGCTTATCTTGGTCAGCATTTTAAGTATAAATATTTAGGAAGACCAAAGTACTTCCTAGGATTGGAAATTGCAAGGAATGAAAAGGGCATTTTCTTGTGCCAAATGAAGTATGAACTAGACCTCCTTGAAGACACAGGAATGAAGGGATGCAAGCCACAAAGCACACCCATGGATCACAACCTTAAACTACAGCAAGAGGGTTCTGAACCATTAAAGGAGCCTAAGAAGTTCAGAAGACTCATTTGAAGACTACTATACCTATGCATTACACGGTCAGATCTAGCCTTTGATGTACATAGGTTACGTCAATTTTTGGCCAAACCATGCACACATCACATGAATGCCACTCAAAGGATCATGAGATACATCAAAGGGAGTCTAGGTAAAGGTTTATTTTTCCCTGCATCCTCTAATCTTGAGCCTAGCATGTTTGCAGATGCAGATTGGGCTTCATGTCCAGACACAAGAAGGTCCATCTCAGGCTATTGCTTATTCCTAGGCCCCTCTATCATATCATGGAGATCCAAGAAGTAACATGTGGTGTCAAGGTCATCAACAGAGGCAGAATATCGTGCTATGACGCGAGCTGCCTGTGAAGTGGTGTGGATAAACACCTTGCTTGAAGACCTTGGCGTTCAAAGGACCAAACATGTACCTTTGTTCTGTGATAACAAAGCTGCAGTGTACTTAACCTCTAACCAAACATTCCACGAGATAACCAAACATATAGAGATCGACTGTTGTTCCGTAAGAGGGAAGTTTTTAGAAGGGACCGTAAAGCCTATGCACATCAGTAACACACTTCAACTAGCTAACATCTTCACTAAACCACTGAGCCCTGCTGCATTTCACAAAATCTTTTGCAAGATGGGAATGTTAAATATCTTCTCTCATCTTGAGGGGGAGTATGAAGAATAAAGTTGGTTGAAAGAAGAGATTAAAGAAGAAGGTGCATAAGAAGGAAAGGAATCAAAGGAAGAAGAGAAAAGGAAGTTAGGAAGCAAAACAAAGAAGAAGTAAAAGGCGTGTTTTATTGTTTACACATTTTTATTAGTAAGTTTATTATGATTGTTATACACGTAGGATAGAGAATTAGTTAGGAAAGTAACTGCCTTCTCTTGCTATATATATGTGTATGTAAAGCTCGATACAATAATGAAAAATTCACTTCTTCCATTCTTCAAATCACGTTCTTCTTTCTCTACTGCATTCCAAAGTTTCTTAACCACGCATCCTCAAAGACTCACTATTTTTCCATTACCAATTATCCATCTCATGCCCTCGTTAATTATCCCCCACACAATGAACCTTCAAACAAAAGACGAATTGCATGGGACTTTTGCATCCAGAAAATCGACGTTGGGAAAATACTTTTTCTTAAAAATCTTGGTCATTAGCGAATCTGGTTGTCACATGATGCGCCAAGCTTGTTTGGCAACTAACGCTTTATTGAAGGCAACACGATCACGGAAGCCCATTCCTCCACACAAATTTCTCCATGTCATCCAATGCATTTTCTTACCTTTTTCATCTTTCCCCCCACCAAAAATTGGCACACTCTCTTTCGATGTCGTTGCAAATTGAGATCGGCAATAGAAAGCAAGCCATTGTGTATGTGGGAATTGATTGGATAACCGCTTTAGTAAGCACTTCCTTTCCCCCATACGAGAATGTGTTATTCATCCACCTTCCCAACTTTTTTGCGACTTTTTCCCTTAGATAATCGAACTGGAATCTCTTATTCATCATCATGAATGTGGGTAAGCCTAAATAGATGGAATGTCCATTTACTACTTGGACACCAAAACATCTCTGAACCTCCTGAATCATCTCTGTCTTCGCATTCGGGCTAAAGGTGAGTGTCGATTTATTATAATTAATGAGTTGTCCCGAGGCTGCCGAGTACAGTGACAAAGCTTTCACGATATTTCTAGGTCCCTCCCCATCGGCTCGAAAAAATAGTAGGCTGTCATCTGGGAAAAGAAGGTGTGATATCGTAGGAGCATGTTGTGTTATTTGTATTCCAGTGAATAACTGACGATCCATGTAGGATTTCAAAATTGATGACAGTCCTTGTGCACAAATAATGAACAAGAACGGAGAGAGAGTGTCGCCTTGCCATATTCCCCTACTTTTCCATAGACTTTCCCATTAATGATAAACGAGAGAGTGTCGCCTTGCCGTATCATTTAACACCAACGTTCTGAGCATGACTTCCAGAAAGGGCCACTCCACCCTATCGAAGGCTTTACTCATATCAAGCTTAGCTGCAGTGTAGGTTCCTTTCGATTTCTTTTGATTACTAATCCAGTGCATGCACTCAAAACCGACTAGAATGCTATCTGAAATAAGTCTCCCAGGGATGAAAGCGCTTTGTGTTTCATCGATGACTCACGGCAACCATCTTCTTAGTCTGTTAGCCAATACCTTCGCGATGATTTTGTAGGACGTGTTGCAAAGGCTTATGGGGCGAAATTGTTTGATATCTTGCGGGTTGTTAATTTTTGGGATAAGGGTGATATGAGTGTCGTTCCACGCTGCAATGTATGTACCTCCATTATTAAGGATAGAATCATAGAAAGGCAGTCCTTTGTAATAACTTTACGTACTTCTCCCCAGAGTTTCTAATAACCCAATTAATTTTTGTTAACCTTCCTTTTTAGAGCTATCAAACAGACCCTAAGGAACAAAAGATAAAAAGCGAAGGCAATAATGCATGACAACTAAACAAGTCTTTTTTTATGTGGATATGATGGACAAAAAATCACTATGTTCGTATTACTTAAGTTGTTCGACAATAAAATATTAAAATTAAGGGTTATTAACAAAAAAAATATTTACTATACTAAATATATTATAAATATAAAATTAAACAATAAATTATTAATATATATCAAATATATTTTAGATTGAAAATTCGACAATAGTCTCTTAACATAGCACACTAGAGATCACTTTACAAAGTGATGTGACTATATAATTAAAAAAAAATAACATGACCATATAATTTATCAAACATATTGTATTTAATTTTACTCGAAATTTAATTCATATATTAATTGCTTTCTCTCATTCCCATATTTTGATCCACATTTACTGTAACTAATTGATATAAATAGAATTTAACAAAAATATTTCTTTTTAGATATTCAAATTACAAAATAATTGGTTCGAAGATGCGGAGAAATAAGTTGATTAATTGAAACTTTGAAGAGATGTTCATATATGCAAGAATGAAAACGTTTGTAAATCCAAAAAGAATATTTGAAATATAGATCGAAAAGATTGTTGCCAAATTATTAAATGTATTTCTTGATAGTTCATTAATTTGATATTTCTAATAATTTAGAACATATTTAATATATAACATTAATAGTTTAAGGTTTTTTTATGACAATAAACATAAACTTAATTATCTTACGAGCATATACATAAACTATTAAATGTTTTATTTTGTTTAATATAATAATGCAATAAGGTCTAGGGATGGCAATCGGGTCGGGCGGGCGCGGATAGTGCCAAACCATTTCCGCACCCGCGAAATAAACGCCCGCCCGCCACCCGTCGCAGGTACGAGAATCCCACCACACCCGCGACCCGCGGGTACCCGCAGATTGGCGGATACCCGCGAACCCGCCACCCATCGGGTATCCGCCACCCGTCACCCGTCACCCGCGAACTATCCGCGAACCCGCGAAATGTGGTACCCGCGACCCGCGAAATAGGAAATTTTAGAAAATACGAAAAATTCACAATAAATCGACAAATCTTCAAAATTAAAATCCACAAAACATCATCTTCAAATCTACATACAATTCATATCCAACAATACCAAATTCGTGGGTAATTCGCGGATATTTTCGCAGGTATATTTCGCGGGTACACGGGTTTCGCGGGTACGGATAGTGCCAAACCATTTCCGTACCCGCGAACTAAATGGGTAGCACTTTTAAACCACGAACGTACTCGCGGGTACGAAATGGCCACCAAACCCGCGAATAATTGGGCAGATACCCGCGGGTTTCGGGTATGCGCGGGCGGATTGTCATCCCTAATAAGGTCGGTGAAGTTAAATCAGTGTATACATAAATATTTATTAAGATTGAATTAATACTATTATAAATGGATTTATAATTAAAATGTAAGAAAAAATTTACATTACAAATTTTTTTATTGAAGTTATAGATTAACCTCTCAACTCTTTTACAACGTTTGACCAGAAAAAAACACTTGATTTTTACCACTTGATAGTATTTACCAATTTATACAAAAGAAAAACCAGTTCCGAACTTCCGACAACGACAAGCAAAACACAATACGCACACTTAAACAACCAGTAACCAAGTAACCACTCTCACTCTCTTTCTTTCTCACACACATTAGCGCACGCATTCACCGACGAGAGATGGTCGGGCCGGGCCGACCGCAGTTTGTTCTCTTCGGATCGTCGATAGTTCAGCAGAGCTTCGCCAATGGAGGATGGGGAGCTATTCTTACTGATCTCTACGACCGTAAGGTATTTCTTTTCTTTTCTTCTGATTCTACTTCTATTTTCCTATTTCTAGAGGGATATTTTCTTTTAGCCTTTTTGGATTGTATGCATGTAACTGGAGAACTGGTCCAGCTGGAGATTTTGCTTTTCTTAGCAGAGATAGTTGCAATTTTATTTGGAGTGGAATGCTTGAAAAATTGAAAGAGGCAAATCAGTTGACTATCCAAATTGTCTTTTTGTTCCTTTCTTTCTTTTTTGCAAACTGCGATGAAATTGTAGATTAACTTGATCTAACCTTGTAAGATTGCTTATTTCCATTGTTTATTTTCTGGATTGTTAGGCAGACATAATTCTGCGAGGATATTCTGGATGGAATTCAAGGCGGGCTGTTCAAGTGTTGGACCTAATTTTCCCAAAGGTATAAGATTTTCATGGTGATTGAATATGTGTGTGTGTGTGATTTGAGAAAAAGTTATCTTAATTCATCAATTGCTTTTGAAAAAAGTTATAAATTTCTCGGCTCCAAAACTGACCCACGGCACAGCGCCCAATACTAATAGGTTGAATCTTCACCGTTTTTCGCTCTTTTGTTTTAGTGATTTGAACTTTGTTTCAGGAAGCAGAGGTTCAGCCTTCTCTGGTTATAGTGTATTTTGGTGGGAATGATGCAGTGCACCCTCATCCTAGTGGCTTAGGTGTTCATGTTCCTCTACCTGAATATATTGACAACATGAAGAAGATCTATGTTCATCTCAGGGTACGGAATGCTTCTTTCAACAAACTTGTCTTGAAAAAATAGCTCATAATATTAGGTTGCTGGATTATGAAAATTTAAATGCTTTGCACCACATATACGAAATCTGTAGCAATACTACTTAGTATTTAAAGGTCTTTTCGTTGTCGTCCAATGTTCTGCAGTTACAGTCAATTGGATTTTGATTCTCAATAGTTTTTGCTCTATGATCAAGAGAAAATGATTGGTGGAGGCCGTTTTAAACTATGCCTTTGTATGGAAAATGAAGTGTACTCATTTAGATTGTTGTTATACTACTACATAGTGCAATTAGGAATAAATTTGTAGTAAACTTGTAGTTTGTTTTGATGCTATGTACCCTTGGAACGCTAGTAAAAGATGAAATGATATTTGAGGTGTAAGGATTTTTTAACATTGAGAGAATACAGCATCGAATATTGGATAACTGCTTTGTTGGTTATGACTTGTGAAGATGCCGTAGCTTTGCTTTGAAAATTCTGTTGCAAATGTTTTCTCTATTTGAATGACTTGCGCTAGGCAAGTCTTGAAATTTGGGAGCTTTTAGCACTCTCCCAAAAAGATTTAGCTTTGCTTAAGTACTTGATAAATCCACAATTTCCTGATTTCAAGCAACTAAGTATCATGCATTCTAGCTAATAGCCTAATACAACAATTGGCACAATTTGCAGAGTCTTTCAGATAAGACGAGGGTAATTTTCCTTACTTCGCCTCCCATCAATGAAGCGCTGATTCGGGAGCATTTTGGGTGAATTGCACATAAATTTATCTTTATTTATTCTTCTCCATGATACTTCAGCCCTGTTTATATGTTACTGTTGCTCTTCCTGGTCTTTCTTAACACAGTAATTTACATGACCAACAACTTCGGAAAAATGAAACTTGTGGTAGATATGCTGAAGCTTTAGTAGAATCATGCAAGCAGTTGGATGTTAAAGTTGTCAACCTCTGGACTGCAATGCAGCAAAGAGAAGATTGGGCAGCATCTTGTTTAACGTAAGTTCGTGCTCTGCTATTAACACTTTTATGTAAACCATACCCTCATATTTAAGATTTAAGATATCATACTTCCACATATCATCGTAAGAGTCAATCATGATACAACAATAAAGGGAAATATAGGATCCTTTATATATTTGCATTTTTTCCCGTAAATATTACATTTAAACTATCTACGGGTATTTGCAGAGACGGAATCCATTTTACTGCAGAAGGGAGCCAGATTGTAGTGAAGGAGATACTGAAAGTCATCGAAGAGGCCGACTGGGATCCTAGCCTCTTTTGGATGTCAATACCAAGTGAATTAGCTGAAGATTCACCGTATTATATGGTTCATCCGGATGATTATGGGAAGACCATCAACGCCTCTATTGGTATATCAAGATGGAAAATCAAGTGGACTGCAAGAAATATTCGATCCAAGCTTTGAAATGTAAGAAGTATTAGTAAATAGAAGACCACCATACACTCTTATTGTCTAGTAATGACGTGCATATTTATTACGGTTGATTGTTATTGAAGCATATATCCATGTGTTTCGTGGAATGTATTCAGATGGAGTAGTATATAAGATTGGCCTTTGTTACAAATTGTGCTTGCGTGATTTGCTGTTTTGCTTCGAACTTGATGTTTTAGGAATTTAGGATCAAATTAGATAAGGATGAGCCAATTTGTTTATAAGTAATTGAAAATTTTCGCAAGTATGATGTTGATCGATGTTAGGAAACCAGCTAGCTATATGGTGAAAATTTCGGAGAAAACAATTGCCAGTTTGGTAATGTAGAATAATAGAATTGTTTCCCTACATAGGGTGTACCCAACTTAACATGTACGCGTGACTGCTGTGTTAAGGTCATGTTATACCGCATAACTATAGGAATCACTATAATTTTCATTTTTTGTTATTTTATTATTTTGTATAAAATAAATATTAAACTATATTCTAATAAATAAACTCTAATGGGAAAGTGAAAATTAATAATTTTTTATCAAAATTTTATAATTTATTTACATAGCATGTCACAACAATCGTGTGCACGTTAAAGAATGACTTAGCATTCATATGGAGATTGATTTTTTGTTTGCAAGCGACATAATATGATATTGTGGGTGAAATTCACGAATGCTCTTGAGATCTTAATTCTTAAATCAGATTTGCCCAATAATCGAAGTAAGAGACCATACGTTGTTTTTCTCCTGAGAATATTTTTTGTTAGTTTTCAATTTGCCTTGACCATGAAATGAAATATGAATAAGTCGTCATTCTTCTTTGAAACAAGGGGAGCTTTCGATTTTGTAGGCGCGTGAAATACTTTTGTCTTCTCCATATTACTATATTTCTAGAGTTAATAATTTTATATGAGGTACTGTTAAACTCAATCACTTGTTGTCTTTATTATTCAATTTTTTGTTGATGTATATGCTCTAGTAGCGTAGAGGAACTCAAATTGGATATGTGATCAAATTTTAAGTTTTGCTACAAACTTAATTAGTTACTTTCAATCAAGTAAATCAATAATTCAAAACCGCATTTAAAATTAATGCATTACTCATTTTTATAAAAAAAAATTGTATGAGAAATAACGGTATCTCTAATTATAGGAACGAAGTAGGAAAACATACAATATTATTATCAAAAGAAGTACTGTAAGAGTGCGGATAATATACAATACCAAAATTGTTGTGTCAATCACGTTTATAAATAAAATAAAATAATTAAATATTATTATTTCTGATCCATTTTAATTGACACGTTTTATATTTAACTGAATATATTATAATAATAAAACGTGTCAACTAAAGTGGGCCGCAAGGAGTATTATATATGTACCATAACTAATATTTATTTGATTTTATCCTATTCAATTAGAATGCATAATCATGTTTTAATATTTAGTATCACTTTTAATTAATTTTTTGAAATAAAAAATAATAATATAAATTAAAAAAAAATCAATATTGATTAACATCATTCTAAAAATAAAATATTGAAACTCATCTGATAGCAAGGTAGGAGATATAAATTTTACATGTCTACTCATTTGAGATTAACAAACATATTTGATCCAATTTTGTTTATTTTGAATGATAAGTTAGATTGACAAAATGTGTGATTGATTATTTAGAGGATATGATACTTAAATTAATTCAAAATTGAGTAATCCATTATTTATATTTCAAAGTAAATACTAGATTAACTTGAATTATTTTATTAATCAATCCTATCATGCAAAGTAAACATCAACTTAATAAAATTAGTCAATACAAATAGACCGGATATACTCCATTCGATCACTTTGTATTAATTCATTTTTTATTCACTTGATAATAAAATGAGTGAATACGAGGGATCAGATATACTCCCTCAACTTTGATCATTTTGTATTGTTTATTTTTTATTCAATTGCGTGTATTATAATAATAAAATTAGTATTGTAACTCACACTCTATCGCGACATATACCTATCTTATTAATGTATAACTAAAATATATTTTAAAAATACAATTAGATATAAAAAATTATATTATAAATATAAGTAAAGATTATAACTATACGCAATTCAAATTCTATATTTAAAAAATATATTTGTAAATTAGATTATAAATTTAAGTGGAGTTCTTTTCTCACTCACCTTACACCTTAGATTAAAATCTTTCAGACATGTAATATTAATAACCTAATATACAAAACTTAGAAGTTAAAATAAATATATTTAAACACAATTTATATTTTCTAATCATATCATAGAAAATATTATGATAAATACTACTCCTAGAAGCCATTATTGATCAATTATCTAATTAAGTTCCATCAATATTATCTATTATGCTGCCTAGCGCATCAATATTAAAATTAGATTACATTAATAGTAAATTACATAACCATATTAATAAAGATTCGAAACCAAAACCTATTGTCTTGGACATTAACTTCACTACCACTAAGCTAACAAAAATAATCGGTAGCAGCAAGCCCCTAGCCTAGAGTAGTTAAATACTCCTATTACACATACATATCTACAGTCATGCAACTAATAACAAAAGTATTTGAAGCCCATAGGCCCATAGACACTATCAGGACATGACAACAGCCAGCCTGCGGCAACTCACTACAATGCTGCTATGCCGTCCAGCACAGAAAAAGCGAGAGTGTGTTGGCCTAATGATAGTGATCTAATGATAGTAAATGTCTAAGACCATGTTTATTCATGACACCCATTTGGGTGTCATAAGAAAAAAACAATATAAAATTACATAAAATTAAATCAAAAACAAAAAAATGGCTCCTTCAAAAGCTCGGCTAGCCAACCCCTCTTTCCTAATGGGTTATCCAATAATATGGTGCCACTTGGCACCATATTATTGGATAACCCAATTATATTAGTTTTAATTTGTATTTACTAATTAATTTAAATAATATTAATTAAAAAAATATATAAAAAATCATGATTTTTAATTCTCTATAAATAGAGTATCATATTCATATTTTTTGAAGCACAACCAATTTCCATCTAATGCATCTATTTGTATTTTGGTTTACTTAGTTTAATTATGTATCCACTTCATATGTATTTGTTATTGAATTAATAAATCCGTTATTTATTTTAAGTTTATAAATAATTAATTATTATAATTAAAATTTATTTTTTTTAATAATAATTAAAATATAATTATTTATTTTAAATATATTGTATATGTATAATATACCATTAATAAAAATAAAAGATAAATATTTATTTAGAGTTGGTGTCATGGATAAAGTAGGAAGGTTGTGAGAATGAGTTATGTTGTGGGTTGTATAGGTGGAAGAGAGAGAAATTAATATTTTATTTGGATGATTGGGTTGTGAGGGTTGTGTAGTGTCATTGATAAACATAGTCTAAGACCATCTTTATCAACAATCATATTCCTAACATAACCTTCTCACCTTTTATATTATTATATTCATTTCTCTCTCTTCTATAAATTTATTATTCCTCTCACCCAACTACCTTCACTTTTATAGGTTTATCAATGACCACATTCTCAACCCAACCTTCCCACTTTTCTATTATTAAATTAATTTTCAATATATCATTATTTAATTAACTTTTTTTAATAATTTAATTATGTGAAATAAATTAATAATATAAATAAGAAATTTAAATTTTTGAAAAAAGTACAAACTAATATTAAATTGAGAATTTTCAAATAAACATAGAAATACAATAACTAAAACACAAAAATCAAAATAAACAACTAATCTCCGAACTTGTGTTATGTTAATGAAAAGATTTTTAAATTGTGAATAATTATGTCAAAATTAGTCTCTATTTATAAAGGAGGAAAAAATAAGAAGTTTGATATAATTTATATATATTTTTTAATATATTATATAAAAGTTAAATTAATTTTATAATAATATTATAATAAAAGATAAATTAAAAAAAATAATAAATGGGTGGGTGGTGGAGGTATGTGAACTCGTCCAAACCCACCCACCATTTTCTTTCTAATCAATTTTTCTTTTTTTTTAATGGTGAAAGGTGGGGTGGCCCACCCACCTGGTCACCGTTAAATGTAGTCTAAGGCAATAGGTCTTGAATTTGAATTCTCAGTGACGCGGCCATATAATTTAATGTTAATGTAATATAATTTAAAAAAAAATTAACAAGAAGAAACATATAATCTCATAAGAAATACCAGCCTTGGTATAGACAGTGAGAGAGAAAGCATGGATTTGCAAAGCATGAACCAGTTTATAATTATCATCATCAAATGCTTGACATGATGTCTGTTTCTCACAGCTACCAGTGTTCGCTTTCTGTCTATCATAATCTGCTATAAGTGTGGAAGGATAAACTAGCAACTTGTCACAATGAAAAGCTTCAAAATGCAGTTCTATAACTAGATTATATTGACTATAGAAACACAAATAAATACAAAAACTACCAAACTTTTAGCCAACTATTCTGAGCACTAAGAATTTTAAGTGAGCTAACTCAGCCATCCTGGTAGCTTCAAAAGGGATGCGTACGCCTATTATTCAATGCATCCAAGAGTGTTGTCCTAGTATTAAGTATAGCCTTCGATTATCCAAATATCATAAAGGCTGATTTTTATTTCTCAACTAAAAGAAAAATATTAAAAACCGGGTCAAATGAATAGTTTAGTTAATGAGATGCTCTTATGTTGTTTTTGTCGAAAATGATTTGCCGAATACGATGTTGGGCCATTAGATTGAAATTCAGACAATTAATTTAAATCAAAATAATTGCGACCCAATTCAGACAGAGCAATCAACCCAACTCCCGCGCCCTTTAACCACCATTCGCACTAAGACCCAACGACCTTTTTATTTTTTGTAGAATAAATGAAATATATAGATATCCCAAAAGAAAAAGAAAAAGAAAAACGAAACCAATAAATAAAAGAAATCCATAGTCAAAAACAAAATCTCCATAAATCCTTCATTGTCTTCCTTGAAAACTGAATCAACATCGCGATTTTCAAAATCATCCGCTCCAGGCCGACAAAAATCTTCAAATTCGCGTGAAATTATAAATCATCCGCTTTTTTTCAATTAGACACGATGGCAGAGGTGGAGCAGCCGGAGTCACCGCCGCGGCCGTTTCCCGCGAGGTCGCCGGAGTTTCCGCGCGATCAATTTCACGGTGATCGTTTTTCGCGGACGTATAATGACGACCCCTGGATGAATCATGGCGCCTCCGCCGGGAATGCAGACGATCCTAAGTCTTGTTTTATTGCTTCGACTATGTTCTCGTTTTTTGGTACTTTTTTATTCCTGTGCTGCTGTGCAGATTGTTTTTCACGGTTGGATTGTTGAATAGTGTTACGAGGGTTTTTTGGATGCTTTTGAGTGAATTTGGTGTTTTTTCATGGACTTAAATCGGCAAGAAACGTTGGTAGGTTGATGGAACCCGCCGGTATAGCATATATGATATGGTGCAACTGCATGTGACGAAGAATTGAACTGTTTTTGGTTATGGGGTTTAGATTTCTAGTTGGATTGTGGTTGTGCCTTGGCAAAAGAAATGCCATCTATTCCTCGTAATTATGAATTTTAGCTAGTTATACCTAGGGTTTGAGGAACTTTGTTTGTGAAACTTGCTTCACCAACTCTTTAATTTTATATGTTCAAAATTATGAACAAGAAATTAAGGCATAGATTACTTGATTTTTCCTTAATATTTTCTGTTGCGGATTTCAGTTGCCATAACTATGGCTTTTGGGCTGTATTCTTCGGAGACTTTGCGGCTTGGACCTAATTCATCAATACTTATAAAGCCCAACCGCTTATTTGTGAAATCCATAGAGGTATTTGACATTTGCTATTTTCTTATCATCAATGTTGCATAATTTTGTTCTGAGTCAATTGTAGCTTGTTCCAGGTGGCAGGAGTTAGCGCAGCCGAAGGGTTGATGCTGTTTGGTTTTCATGAAATTCCAACCCTTGATGCTATGGTCACATGGCAGGAGCCTCACACGACCTCTCTGCCTTACTATACACACAAGGTGAGAAGCACAAAGAGTGACACAGTAATGAAGAACTGAACTTGATCTTAAAACTTTTGTTCTTTTTATGGATGGCAACATGCAACTTGTTTATTCTAACACTGTAAAAGGTCATATGGACGATAATATATTTGTTTGTCCTAACATAGTAAAAGATTATGTGATTTATATCTTTATGTTCTTTTTCCTGCAGGAATGGGTGCATTATTTGAACGAAGGATCTCAAATGAACATATCTTATAGTGTTACCTCGTGGGGCTCATCTTCTATTGGACTTGTAATTGCTGAAGGTAATTTTCAGTTTCAAGAAGAACAATACTTTAATCACTTTTTATTTTGTAGAAGATCACCCCTTTTAAATCTTGAGGGATGATAAGGGGTAGACCTTGCATAGAAATATTAATAGCACTCTGGTTTGATGTCAATATATCATGATAAATTGTTGTTGACATGCTTCGGACAACATTTGCATTTATGTAAATTCTGAATAGATTTCTACCTTAGGGCCTTTGGTCCCAATTTATTTTGTTCTTCTTATGTTGTGCTACCACCTGTATATCTTCTGTGGTCCATCGTAAAGCAAATACTTGTAAATTTTGAGCATCAAAACTTGACTTTGCCAAATTCTCATGTTACCCATCTTAAATCACTCCTATCCTATAAATAAACAAGCTCCAGTATTTACTTAATCGGTATTTTCAGTTGCTAGTTTAGCATAGATTATCTGTAATTGCTGGCAGGGAATACGGAACTTGCTGAGTGGCTTAAGGACCCTTCAAATCCAGATACAACCTTCTCATGGAATCTAATTCATGGTGAGGTAAAAAAGAGAACCTTTCTGTTTTCCTCTATCTGGTATTGTCATTTTAACCCACTTAACTTATTTTTGCAGGAAATGGCTCAATTCAGAAGAATATATTGAAATCTTCAGCATACTACATTGGAGTTGGTAACTTAAATCCTGAAGTTGTCATGGCAAGTATCCCTGAACCCTCTAGTTGCATATAGAAAATTTGCCTTCAACACTGCAATTTATTTGCTTTATGAAATTTTGGGTGGTGCTAGTGGAGTGTGTAAAATCATAGCATTTCAATGAAAGTTCCCTGGTTGTTTAAATGTAGTTGATTGAAAGAATTAGAATTTGGGCATATGCACTTGATACTGTAGTTGATTGTCTATCTCAGTCTGTGCTTTCCCTTTCTCCATTTTCTGTCCTTGTTGAGTATGCATTTTTTCTCATATTTTCAAATATTAAACAGGTAAATGTGAATATGTCAATAAAGGCTTCGCTTTACGACACAACAGGATCATATTACAAGTGTAGACCGGCAGAGGGCAAATGCACTTTCCCGTTGTTTTTCATGGGTGGAAATGCAGCTGTTCTAGCCTCTCCCGGTCGAGTGCCTGTAAGTACTTTTTATGATGGAGTAATATATTGCACAAATCATCTTTCCTGAGGTTTCTATTTTATAAAGATATGTTGAAGATGGAAATGGAATTTAGTCAGATTCATGAAGAGATCATTGGCCCCTTTTTCCCCCTTCTATCTATGATGTAGGATATGGTCAATGGTAATTGTAAGGTGAAACTTTCGTATGGACCTCGATGGATCACATATGTCTTTGGAGCAGGTACATTATCTATTGACTGTACGAGAGAAATGTAAAACAGAACTTTGTCAAACTAATTGTAAATATATTAATGCAGGCGGGATGATTCTTCTTATGCTACTCTTTAATTATTTAACGAATCACTTCCGGCGCACCGACCAAGACACACCAGGAGATCAGCTTAGGGGCACTGAACCAGAGAGAAACCCTTTGCTTTCACAGAAAGATGATGATTCCTCTGACTCGGATGAGGATCATGAAGATGATGCACAGGCTGGGATTGAACCAAACTCGGTTAAAGATGATGAAAACTCCCACCACTTATGTGCAATTTGCTTTGAAGCTCCAAAGGATTCTTTCTTTGTTCCATGCGGACACTGTGTGGCTTGTTTTGGATGTGCAAATAGGTAATACTCCACCATTCCCTTTTTACATACTGTCCGTGCTTTCAGCACTAGGTCCTTTATAATTGAGATAGACCCATTCAGATATAACAAACGTTCTTTTATGCTCTATATGTATTGAAAAGTATTTTAAGTGTCACAAAGAGATGCCTAGTAACTGGGTAATCAAGCTGGTGCTAGTCAACTATATTACTATAGAATCTATCATGGGATAAAGTAGGGTTATGGAATTCTTAAAGGTCAGCAAGCTTTTGGAATCTGTCGAAGCATTAAGTGTGCCAGAAAACAAATAGTGATCGTGGGATTGTTAGTGCTTCAGATTCTGATAAAGCATTTGAGAATTCATATTGTACTATATTTTAGCTTCATAAATTGCTTCTTAACCCACTTTCAAATAATTCACGAGTTTTTTCATTTGTGCTTTGCAGAGTACTTGAAACTTCAGCAACATGCCCCATTTGCCGGCGGAAGATCAAAAAGGCGAAAAAGATATACACTGTTTGATCACCATGGAGGTTCTGTTGCTCTTGATATACTAGATTCTGGTTTAGCACTATGTATGATAGACTATCTGAAAGCGAAACCCCGTGAGATTTTTTCCCTTTCCCTTTTGTTACATCCAGCAAGTCTTTGTACATGAATCGACTGTTTTCAACCATAGGGTAAATATAAAGTTTGTATAATCATCATACCGTTGGAACTGTTCTATTTTATAAATATTTGGATCTCATATTTCATTTCATCAGTCATCCCTGTCAACAATACGATATGACAACAAAGTACACCATGTAATAAAATGAAAATTGAGCAGCAAGAATTGCTCTCATATGGTCAAGTTTTCTTCCCCACAGCTTGGAATAAAAGAAGAACCTTAAGGAAGTAGTAAGATGCACCTCCAATTGTTGCATACTGCAACTTCTCACTTCCTTCGACTGTCGGAAAATCACCTTCGGTGGCTCGAGTGAAACCTCCGGCCAGCCACCCCAAGTTCTTATACCCTCCTTTATACAATTGCGTAACAGCCATCAAAGACCTTCACGTACATGTTACATCATCAATAGCAATCATTAGTAAGTCCTAATTTTTCACATGCATGAATAGAATCGAAGATTTGCAAATTTGTGGCCTACCTCAGACCCTCACCACATGCTACGAGAAGCTTGGAGTCTTTGTCAGGAAAAGCTTGTTCCACCTGTTGAAGAAAACTAGGATTTATCATCGTAAACAACTGACCTGTCCACAGCCCAATGTAACCGAAGTGAACCCACTTCTTCAAGAGTGTGATGGGGCTGTTATCCTTGTCCTCCACGAACAATGGCACGTGCATCGACCCCGAAACACGTGCTTTCTCTCTCTCCCACTCTGGCCTGATGTCCAGTAATTTGTAGCCTTGGGTCTCCATTGCTGCAGCTGCATCTTTTGGTGATATGGGGGTGATGGCACCGGATTGTATCAGCTCCTGCGCTCTGCCGCCCAACACTGCGTTAACTCGTAGAGAGGCGGCGGAGCGTGGCGGGGTGGCGGCGGAGCTCGAGGGGTGGAGGTGTTTGAAGGTGCGTGTGTGGTGCTGCTTCAACTGAAGTGCCATACTGTCGCTTCTCTCTCCCTCTTCCTGTCGCTTCACTACAGTCTACACTCACCTTATCTTTAGATATATCAAATAATGATTTTAGATATAGTCAAGAATCAAATACTCCTACTAGTTTTTATTAGAAAAATACAAACGAGGTTGAGGATTATGTAATTTCTCATATTAATTCATGTGATAACTTGAGAAGAGGATTTGGCATTTTCTTCATGAAATGTATTAAAGGATAGGTTGAGACTAAATCAATTCAATATATATATTTTTTAAAATTTAAAATTTTATTTGTTTTATTTAATAAATAGTGAAAACAGAAGGTTGATGATGTGTTTAATATAAACCCCTCTCTACATGTCATGTATGGTGGAATGTTTCCTTGGGACACCATTATGATTGGAAAATTCTTATACTAAAATACTAAAAATGTACATAAACAATATTAAAATACCTATCGAGGCAATTCAATTCCACAATAACCATTAATAAAGAATGTATTATTTTTTAGAATTAAGATTAATTAGAAGTAACATTATAGAGAGTCAAAATACAATGAAATACTAGTAGTAAAAATTGTAAGTATGTCATTCCATATCATTTGTTAGATCTTGGTTGTAACACACCAAACCAAATTAAACTAATATTTGGAGAAGTTAAACTAAATCATATTTTTGAAGGAAGTCAAACTAAACTAATTTTTTTAGTTTGGTTTGGTTTGGCTTAAACTAAGTTTTATGTTTACTTCAATAATAACTATTTTTTACATCTTTTTACACCATATATTTTTTATTAATTTAATGGTGACCAATCAAACTTGAACTTTAGAATATATAGTAAATCGAAATTACAACCGTAACAAACGTTTCAAACTAGAATCTTCAAAATTGGTTCTCGATTCGATTACGGTTCCAATTTTTTTGAATCTAAGTTCCCATTTCGAACGGTGAATATGAGAATTAAATTTTATTTTAATTTATTTTTGTTATAAATTCAATCTTTTGATGAAAATATATTATTATGTGTTGAAAATACAATATTATTTTTATTTTTTTAATTTAAATAGCATAAAATATATAAAAAATGAAATTGTCCAATTTTTAAAAAGAAAAAAAAACGTTCGAACGGTGAGAACAAAAAATGCACGTTCTAGTTCAAACTGTAATCGTCTACCCTCTTAAATGGTTCGATTTCATTTCCTATTCTTGAAACCGTGAAATCGCTAGTTCCGATTTCGATTCTAACTATAACTGAACTGTGGGCACCTCTACCTACTATTACATTTAATACAACATTTTGGACTTTTTAGTCAACATTAATTGAAAGAATTATAATACATATTCAAAAAATAATAGTACGTTGAAAAAGTAAAGTTTCACTGCGAGTTAAAACATTGAATTTTTTAGTTTTATTTATTAAATTAAGTCCATATATAATATTCGTAAGCGATATTTTATACTTTTTTACATCAAAATTATTTCATAACATTATTCACTTTTAAGTTATCACTTTTTAATAAATAAAATAAATTTTTTTTTACTCAAATATTCATATAATTTCACATAAACTTTAAACAATATTGTATAAAAATCAATAAATTTAAAACATAAATCAACATTACCAATTCGTTACATATAGAGAAAAAAAATCAAGAAAAAAGAAAATATATTTATAAGTTAGGTTTATTTGGTTTGAAACCAAACCAAACCAAACTAAACCAAAATTAGTATGATTTGTAAAATCTCAAATCAGACCAAACCAAACCAAACCAAATTAGATTGGTTTAGTTTGGTTTTTGATTTGGTTTGAGTTTTGCTCACTCCTAATTCTTTGCATATTCGCCACTCAATTATCTTATTTTGGTTCTTAATCCTCTAAAATTAACCAACTTGCAATTTTAAGAAATTAAATTATATTAACATTAAATTATATAGGGTAACTGAATAATAGACATTAATCTCATTATTCTATACCAACACGCTACAATTTTTCATTCATTGAAGTATCCGAATGAGAAAATTTAGGGCTAATTGGAGACCAGGCTTAGTAACAAAAGAAGTTTTATTAAGCCAATAAAAACTAACGGGCCGGCCCGATCTACGCATATTACACTCTTTACCTTAAAACGACGACGCATTCTATTCAACTTTATAATCTGATATAACGGCCAACCGGAAGTTCCTCCTACGCTTCACTTCTCGATTCACGGCGAGGGAAACTGAAAAGGAAATAAATCTCTAATGGCTTTTTTGATCTCAGATACTCTAGAAATCACTTTGCTTTCCTCCAGAAACCTAGGGCTTATTGGTTTCAACTTATAGTTTGGTTGTCCAAGGCAGTGGTGGCAGTGATTATCATGGGAGATAATTTCTAGTCGAATTAATTCGGTGAAGTTCGGAGGCGCCACCGACCATACGTCGAAGATCGATCAGCTTCGGCGACTGCGGGAGGAGCTCATGGCGGCGGATTCCATGCTGATTGTGGAGGTTATCT
Organism: Leonotis leonurus; assembly: GCA_026898415.1. Classification (NCBI taxonomy): domain Eukaryota; kingdom Viridiplantae; phylum Streptophyta; class Magnoliopsida; order Lamiales; family Lamiaceae; genus Leonotis; species Leonotis leonurus. Next base: position 300,094 of record JAPKLX010000100.1, on the reverse strand, counting down.
CCCCTGTGCTTGAGCTCCTCTCAATCGTTTGAGCCATGTCCGCAGATTCATCACTCAGTAAAAGCGTTTGAGAATGTTTGCTTCTCTACTTTATCAGTATCCGTGTCTTGTCCAAGTGTGCATATATGTGTGCTGCGAGTGCAAGTGTTCGTGAAATATATTTGGTACTTCTATTAATTGTTTTCTGCACAAGGAATGCTAATTGAGTTATGTAGTTTTTCATTGTGCCGATATATTTATATTAGGTGGCTAAGTTGTTAGAACTGTATGACCTTTGTAATAACTTTTAGTTTCCTTGTGATGAACCCAGGGAGTGCATGTATTGCTATATACATGTTATAATTGTTATTACTGTTCTGTTCTAGTGCGTATCTTACCATCATGAAATCGTATATCCATAAGCTGAACATGTCTTTTTCTAATGAGTAAACTTGAACTTCTTATTCATCTTTCTCGCTCATTTTAACCTGAGAGTTTAATTTGATATGCGTTCGGTTACCTATTGTACAGGGTTTGTCCTAATCCGTAATGCTGTGAATTTACTTTTTGAATGAAAACACGTGTGTTGGAACCGGAGCTTCGAATATGTAGAAATCACAAAACAAACGAAAGAAAATAAATCGTTAATCACCTGTGTCGTGGCGAAGCCACGGCCCGAAAAGCTATTACCGGCGAACCCTTGGTGCACGGTTCCAATACCGAAAATACTCTCGAGGGTTAACACGGTCCCGACCTTTGCAGTGCTCTTGCGAATTTCAGGTGGAGACGAAATCCGGATTGGGGAAGATGGAGCAAGAATGTAAAATCTGGAAATTATGGAGAAAGATGAAGGTGAGAAATTATTCTGCGTATAATGAAGATGAAGATATCAATAAATGTATTCTCTGTGTAAATTGTGCTGAGAGAGGTGGGTTTATATAGTGTAAATCCCATCGAAAACAAATCCCTTTTACAAGTTTAGTACAGGGTTAGCAGTCGCTGACATATGCTTTATGTCGTTTAATGTGATCACAGCTCAGCAGCCACTGAGGAGCAGCAATCGGTGACTAACACCTACAGTCTTATTTTGCGAGATCACGTTTCGGCTCCAAGTAAAATCACATAATTATGTTTCCATTTCCAACAACGTGCACTTTTCTTGTCATTCTGGTTAATCTGAGTCTGACTTCTATAATTTGATTTTTCAATAGAGCGTGGTTCATCACTTAGAAGAAGTCTGAATGAAGGCAGTACATCTGGCGCTCATGGACTACTTGTCTTTCACTATACACTTGGATATGTTCTTGAAAAGATTGTGATTACACAATTTATGTATATCTACATAAAATTTCCTGACTATTGATACTTTAGGTGGCAAACAAGCTTTATCCCCCGTCATAAATATCGGGAAGAATTGAGGATTTTGCAAAGCAAATGTTGCTATCAGGTGTAACAGATGACCAGATTTCTGAGATTTATGGAACCCAAAATGAGTCACAGAAGGTAGCGATGTAAAGCATGTCATATCAATGATAAAAGTATCCAAAATCTTTGTGATTCATTTTTTTGGATGTGCAAGTTTTGCCATAATAAAACATAACAAAATAGAAGAAAAAATCTAACTATTTGAACTAAAATCTGTACTATGAAAGGGTAGCATGAAAAACATAACACTCTTACAAGTCTACCAGTCATATTAGGTTTTACATATGCTACTTCGACATGCCGAATAATATTTGTATCATTTTGCTTAAATTTCTATTATTGATTATAAAAGTTCATCTTTTGGAAATTTAATTTATTTGTTAATTTGTTGTTAGGATGAAAACCTTTCAAGTGTCCATCCAGGAAGTGCAGCAAGTAAAGAGGTTTCCCCAGATAGTCATTAAATATCAGCATCCGAAAGCATTTTATCTTCTACCGTGGCTGAGGTGGAGCGTTGCAAGTCTCCTCATTTCGCATTGTGTACAAAGGTATTATCAATCTGTCTTGTTGATTCATAATTTATGCATCTGTGACCATAGTTGTAGTTTCTCGTCTAACAGTCCTATATTTGCTCAACAGAATGGCATATCCAATGTGGCAAAGCAGGTTTGTTGGAATTATTCACATTTAATCTCGACGAGACAATCTGCTATGAGGCTTTCATGATCATAAGTATTTTCGTGGCGCAGGCAGCATCGCCAAATTCCCTTGTTCGAACTATTGGTTCATCCTGGGATTTCCTTGATTTAATATCCAATCCAACTACATGAAGCGAAGGGCTCGTATTCAGGTCTTTACTTTGTCCCTTTTCATTCTTTTTTTATTGTACTTCTGGCTTGTGTATCAGTGTATGTGTATGTGTCTGTCAGATCACGATTCTCATGCAATTGCAGGTAGTACATACACTGACAGATGGAACAGTTCCTCCTCCAGACTTGCAGCCATTAAGAGTTTGTATGGAACAAAGCTGAAGGTAACCATGGATATTGTCAATTCACCAGTTCTGTCCCAATAAGAATTTTCTTCTTCTTAATTTGTCATCTTTGTTATTACTTATGGAAATGTTTGTAGATGTCGAATATGGTTTTTTTATTCTTCCGGGAAACCCCATTGGTATTATTCAATTTCTGGTATTTTTATTGCCTCTTATTTATCAGGATATAGATATTCCGATTCCAGTATTACTTTTCTTATCAAATGAGGAGGTGTGAAATCCACAACTTCCTTCAATTTTTTAGTCCTTATCTGTTTTTGCACTTTTCCTTATGTTTTTATGCTTAATCTTCTAGAAAGATAGATGTTTATATGGTTGAGCTACTCTTTAGCCTTGCATGTTGTGTATCTGTGATGAGAAAGCCTCTAGGTGTCTAGAAGTCAAAATTTCATATCAAAGTGCAATAATCTCTACATTAAACCTTTAATGATGTCGCAATGATGTGAACTGTAAGTGACTGCTGCACTACCGGAAAGGTAAAGCTACATTGCGAATTATATTGTATGTACTTAAAATTTTATTTTATATTTCCTTTTTGTTAATTGATTATTCATGTTGCCATAACTATATACAAGAACTATTCTTCTATATTAAGTATTCAATTGAACTAGTTACTTAATATCCCGGTCCTCTTCTTTACTTTTGTTTATTCCTGCCCAGATATCTAGGCCAACATAAAACCAATATCAAATATTTGTTAGTAAATATAAAAAGCATTTCTGAATGCCTAAGAAAATCCCTATTCTGGAACATAATCTTCTAGGGTCTCACCTCTTATTTATACTTTTTACATCTTTTTTCTTTAGCAGTGGATTCTTTCTTACTACTTACTATTGTCCTACTTCTCTGATCATGTTACCTCAGTAAAGATGACTCGACTTCTGCTTGGCAGGTTTTACTACTTTTCCCCATCTTGTGAATGTACTGCCTGATAAATTCCAAGTTGTGCTTTCTTGTCATATTCAGGTATTTTATCCCCTTCTGCACGGTGAATGCTTTTAATAGGTCTGCTTCTAATGCCAAACACGTAATGCGTAAAAGTGATCTTATGGGGTATCAGCTTCTAATGGCATACATATTATACGTAAAACCGATCTTATGCTTTCCTAATTCCCTGAATTATTTCTCAAGCAACATGCTGATATCAGTGTTATATAAAGTCGACTTTTACTCTCCAATAAAGAGTTGTCACTCTACCTTTTTGATATAAATAAGCCATGCAGAAAAAGGCCAGTAGGGTAATAAATGAACCGCAACGCTCTTTTTTTTTTTCTATGTCCAGTTTTGCCAACTAACAGATTTTTGAAATGTTATCCTCCAGGGGTCCAATCATTCTACTCCTGTCTTGTCTCCTGCTGAAGCATTAATTGTCATCCATAAGATTGATCCTGAGAGAGATGGAGTTCCATTAAAAAGGCAATAATGCTTCACATGCAATAAATTTTCTGAACCACTTTTTTATTGAATATAATCTTTGCTGGCAGGTCACGGATGCTTGCAATGCTTGTTTCGAGCAGAGACAGACATTTACTAAGCAAGTTCTAGCCAAAGTCCTTATCATTTGATAAGAATACCCTTTTGGAAGTTTCCTGCAAAATTGCTAACAGTACTATAAGGTTGCATCATTTTTGCAGGTCGAGCAAATTCCTCTACCAGTTCTATTTATGCGTACAGTGTTGCAAGCAATCGGTACCTTTTCTTCTTTGGTGAGGCCCATACAACATGTCTGTTCTTGATTAAGTTGATAAATTATTTATGAGGCAAGCACATCCCTTGTTTAACTGAATTCAATGAGAACTGTTAACCCTCAAGTAGATTATCTTGGGACGGCATGCGTCTAAAAAAGTCATGTTTGTAGTATTTATAAACTCATTTGTGAGACTCCTTGTCACCGTTGTTTTTGAACTTTCTATAAACATTTTTCAGATGCAATTCATTATGGAGATTCTTTCTCGTCTTGTAAGCAAGCAGGTAGGTACCTGTTTAACCATGGGTTACTAATTCCTCCTGTTTTTCATTCTTGGGGGGAAAAAACCCTCCTTGTTTTCAGCAATATACGTAGTTTTATATGTATGGAAAAATCCAAGGCAGTGGGTGGGTTTCGTGAAGTATGCACATGTGACCCTGCCCGACTCTTTTGGTGTTTTGCTTCAGGTGAATTATTCACGCTCCAGTAAATTCCCTAAATGCTCGAGTGTTTGACTGATTATGCGCAATACTTTAAAATGCAGCTTCTTATTGAAGTGTTCATACTTTTTTTTATCTTTTTTTTCTCTCTCTTTTGCATGTTTTTTTAACACATGATATTTTCCGTAAGTCATGCAGCTACCTGAAGCGCAACTTGAAAATGCATTGAATAGAATACCTGCTCTCAGGGGTCCTGTAGTCGAACATGCAAGCCTAACCAAGCATAAAGATCAACACTTTTAAGTTTTGAACCCCTCATATTGCAGCAGAGGGTTTTTTCTTCGCATGATTTAAGTTGAATCAAAGGAAGCTATTTGTACAGGTCTACATTGATCGTTCTTGGCTTGGAGTCAGAGTTGCCTACCTCTACGCAGACGCAACAAGCTCCAAATCAGACCGAAGAGAGGGGTAATTCAGAAACGGACATCACCACAGACAAGTCCAAGGAATCGTATACTACTACGACTACACTACAACTTGATCTGAGTAGGGTTTAGCAAAATTCAGCAATTCAGAAATGGAAACCGCCACAGACAAGTCCACGGAATCAATCATCTACTGCTACTCCAACTTGATCTGAGTAGGGTTGAGTAAAATTTTCAAAAACTGAAAACCAAACACTTATGAGTGTTCGCACTGTAAAACGGTTGTAGATTTTGATTTTAACTGTACATATATAATGAAAATTTTCTTGTCCAAGTCTTCGTTGGTTGTTGTAGATAATCTGTTAAAGCTTTGACTTGAATTTCTAGAAGGTCATAACAGCTTCATAAAATTGAAATAGATAGATTGTTTTTCGTTAGTCTTTTTCTTAATTTGATTTTATTTTATCTGGTTCATCAATCATCATATGCTTGTGATCTTTAGATGTATTACTGAGATTTTGATTTGTAAAACTTGAGCGATTTTAACTTTAAGGATTGCTCTTCTTGTTATTGTAATATCATTTTGAAGGATTTCGGGATAAGATTCAATGTCTTATATCTGTGTCTCACACTTCATATCCCACGATCAAATACTATTATCATTTTTAGTTTGTATTTTTTTTTTAAATACATAATTTATTATGATATAATAAATAATTATTTGAAAAAAGCAAAATTTTAAAAATTATATATCTTATTTTTCAATTTATTAACCTTAAAAATCAATTTAAAGTAATAAAACAAACCAATCAATATTTGATTAAAATTGATACACGTTATAAGTTTGATTATATATTTAGTTTATGAAACTGTTTGGAAGTATGCTAGTAAAAAAAATAGCTACTCCAATTTATTTATTTGAATAAAAATCATTAAATAGAGAAACTGTATTTTTTTTAATCTCCCCAATTTGATATTTTAAATTAAACAGAATTTTTTAAAATAATAATTTTCAATTTGATTATTAATGGTCATATTCCCATCACCAATATCTTGAGTGGAACTAAGATTTCAACTATTTTAACTCGACAATAGAACTTGTTGGCGTTACGGACCTTTTCACAGGAAGAGCAGTTGATAATCATTTCGAAAATCTCATTTGGTGATGAAGTTCACGTCCACTTAAGTCTTTATCTCAAAATTAATTTAATAGTTTTTTATTCTCCTTCTCAATAATAGGGACAATCAGATTGATCAACTCATCATTCCTTTCATTAATTTTGGCCAATTCACGTTGATGCAAGACTCTTTCAATCTCTAACCTTACATCTTCTTCAAGTACAGGATGATATAGATTGGGAATCTTTGACTTGGTTGTGCGGAAGAGCTAGCACCCCTTAATTTAATTTTTTTATTAAAATTTTAATAACTATTACCGTCAAATTATGAAAATGATAATAAAAGAAACATAATTACAAATATTTGACTTGCTTGTTCGGGATCCAAGCCCATTTTTTACTTTATTTGATTTTTTATTTGATTTTATTTATCATAATTTACTCTATAAATAACACATTTCAATTCTAAGAGTTCACACATCTCTTCTATTCTTAAATCTTTTTACTACTCTATCCGTCCCACTAAAAGTGGTTTGTTTTTCTTTTTGGGTTGTCCCACTAATATTGGTTTGTTACCTAAAATGACAAAAATTACTCTTTAAAATGTGTGGACCCCATAACTTTTTCAACTTTTACACTACTTATTCTACGTGCAGAAAAGAAACAAGTCGCTAATAGCGGAACGGAGAAAGTATATCTCTTCAAATCTTTAAAGTAGGGGTCAATATCCGAGTTTTGATAATCCTAGCTCCCGTGATTCGCAGTCGGGCTTTGCAAATTTTGCAAATCAATCTTGAATTTTTCATCTTCCGTTTTTCAACACTCCACAATTTTATTCCTAATCATCTAGAGGACTCGAAAGCATTAACTTGAACGAGTCATTCGACAAATCTTCGTACGACACCCTTGATCTCACCCTTCACAAAGGTGATGTTGAGAAGAAAAAACTCGAAATTCATTACAACATCCAAGATGATATCAACCATTGTCATACATGGTTCAACACAAACCATGAACACATCATGAGAAACAATCAAAATGGCGAGGCGTATTGGTATTGCATTACTGTTGTCTTCAATTGGAAACATGACGATTCTGCCAAACAACGCACTTGGAAATAATTGAAGCGTCATTGAGATCGTATTCAAAATAGGACCCGAAAGTTTGTGATATCTACAACTGGTGCGCCGAAGTGGGCAAGAGGCAATATCGATGATGACATATTCAACTAGGCGATGACCAAGTTCAAA